>APFE030608767.1:10144-41291 GCA_000404065.3 Pinus taeda | reverse complement strand
GATGCAAAGTACCCTCTTCTTCATCAAGTCTCATTTCATATGCTATGAGAACTCCATGTAATTCCTCTTTACTAAGTTTGTCCAGATTTGCACTGTATTCTAAGACTGATACCTTTGGGTTGAATCTTCCTGGTAACGTTCTAAGAATCTTTCGTATAATAGTCTTCTCATCAACAGGCTCTCCCAATCCTTCCAAAGTGTTGGTTATTTCATCAACGTGTTGGAAGTATGCATCAATGTTGTCATCTTCTTTCATTATGAGTTTCTGAGTTGCTCAAATTTTGCTCTGTAGATTTGAAGCTTTGCTTCTTTGACATTTAAGTCACCTGCATATATATTCTCAAGTTGGTCCCATACATTTTTGGCGGTTTTACAACCCAACACCTTATGATAGGCAGATTCAATAAGTCCACTGATAATAATATTCTTTTCTTTTGCATCATTTACCAAATTCTTCTTACCTTGTTCATTTGTAGTTGGTGTAAAGCCATTTTGAACAGTTTCCCATACTTCATAACCTTGTGACAAGAGATAGACCTCCATTCTTCCTTTCCAGAGTGCATAATTATTTTCATTGAATAGAGGTACACCATTCTTGGTATGCTCCATGATCCCATTCCAGTTGTTAAACTACTATTGAAGGAACTAAGCTCTGATACCAATTGTTGGAAAATATTGTGGGGGGGCACAGGGGTGAATCAGTATTCCTTAGAAATTAGCACTTTTAAATCTTTTCAGAGCATTAGTTAATATTCAATTATCATTAATGTTTATGCAGTAACAATGGTGAATAAAAGAACATAGGAGGCACAAAAATTTTAGGTGGAAAACCCCCTTCGCGTCAAAAACCACTGAGCACTTTTCTAATAATTCTTTAATCTTCAACTCCAGTTGAAAAGAAAGCTCCAAGTTCCTAGAATCTAGAAAAGCATTATTCTCCAGCTCCCATTGGATGGATGCTACAACGCCCGAGATTCTTTAGTAGTCAAATGAACGGATGCCCCAACACCCAATGAGCTACAACTCACCCTAGCACCACCCTACCACCTTATAGAAGAATAAAAGAAGAATGGACTCTTGTACTAGGGAAAATGGTCCACTTTACAATGATATAGAATGATGTAGAGGAAGACGACACACTAGAACATAATCCCAACTATGACACAACCACCTAATGATGATCCTAGACCTCCCGACACTGCCTCTTCAACTCTTGGCAGATAGACACTTGTACAACTTTTACAAATATGCTTTTACAATGACTTTGTACAATGATACTTTTACAATGTTTGTATGAAGTCCTCCCCACTTGAAGACTTCATGTGGTGAACTTCTTGCCATTGTTCTGCACCTTGATTCATGCTCTTGTCATGCTACCCTTTCTCATTCTTCAGAAAATTATATTATGCATTGAGTCTTCTCTTGATGAATATATAATACTTGCAAAAAGTCTTCAGGGAAATACCGATGAAATGGTAATAGCAAAACTTACCTCATTATGTAGAGCATATGTCAGTGTTAAACAAAAACAAAAAATTAGAATACAAAGAACCTAATGTAATTAAGAGATGAACATGCATATAAAAAATATACTTACCTGTATCTTACATCTACTACATCAATTTGCTGCACCTTTCTCTTTGCTGCCCTAGAAAGTCTAGTCCTTTGCACCCCTTGACAACACTTGATCTAGTTTTTTTTGCCTTCTAGGAGCAGGATATTTAATTTGATGTATATCTGTGATTTCAAATCCCCAACATGTGATCTTCGGTACTGTAGAAGCCATTTGATTCTTCTTTCCAATGCCACAGATCTGACCCAATTTGGACTCTTCAAGACAAAGTTATGCCCAATCTCTCACAATGACCTAATTATGGTCTTGTTCAGTACATCGAACTTGTACGATGTGCCATGTGTCACTGTTTCCTCCTTCATCTCTGAAATTGATACACAGAAAACTAAAATCCGTGCAATATCCACTAATTTTTACAGAATTCCAATCCTCTTCTCAGAGAGAGAGTTATGACGATTTTCCCAAGGTCACTTCTTTGAGATGAAATTTGGAAACCTGCAAAAACCCTAACTTCCACAGATCATGTCTCTGAAAATATAGTGAACCAAGATCTGAAATTCGGTCATGATTTTCATCAGGATTCCGAATGAAATGGGTTTTAATTTTTGAATCTAATACTTCACAGAAATGAAGTTATAGTGAAAATGCCACGATCACTTCATTTGGAGGATATATGAGATTTCTTTTTATAGAGTTGAGAGGGGCTTCTATAGAGAATGTTGGAGGGATTTTAGGAGCTAAAAAATTATTAATTAATGACTATTCAATGACCAAAACCAATTATGAGTGCCATGCCACAACCCCATAGGGTTTTAGCCCACTAACTGGGGTTACTAACTTGAAACATGAATATCTCTCAAACCGTGAAGAATTACTTGGCGTGCCATATATCAACGGAAACATCTCGACGAGTAGAATATATATAGAGGATAATTGACTCAAAATAGAGTAATATATAAAGTCAAAATTCCATTGAAAGATCAGGGTAGCCTCTGGTGCTACTTGGATTGACATCAATGACAACCTCATATCATCTTGAGATCAACAGGATTCACTCGATATGAATTGGTTTATGGAAATAAGGCTTGGTTTTCTATTGAGTTTGAATATAACGCTTTTATAATGGCATATCAGTTGACTTAAACTTCATTACAACACAACAAGAAAGGTTGTTCCAACTGAATGGCTTAGATGAGTTTAGAATGCAAGTTCTCCTATACACTAAAGTCATACAACTTTAAAGGAAGGTTTGGCATGACAAGAATATCAAGGAAAATACATTTCAAGAAGGGGACTAGGCCCTACTATTGATTCTAGCTTCAAATATTTCAAAGGGAAGCTAATGACAAGATGGTTGGGTCCATACCTAGTAGAAAAGCGTAATGAAAATGGATCTGTCCTGATCATAACTATTGATGAGGAAGACATTCCCTTACTTGTAAATGGTTATAGGTTGAAGCTATATAGAAGACCTCTGTCCAAGGAAGAATTTATCAGTTCAATGAGCAAATAATTAAATAGGATTGGGAGTTTCATAGCTTCCAATCCACAACATTCCTAGAAATTTTTAAAAAATTAAAAAATTAAATAAAAAGGCCTAGATTAAAACCTCTATGAGGCATCTAAGTCCAAATACAGGGTTGAAAACCTCTCTGAGGCAGCCCAAGAGCAAAAAAAAGAGAAAAAAAAATAATAAAGATCCCTAGGTGAAAACCTCCTTTGAGGCACTTAGGGCAGGCTTGCAGGTTGAAAACCTCCTCAAAGGCAACCTGTTTGTCTCAAGAAAAAGAAAAGAAAAAACAAAAAAGAGGAAAATAAGAGCACAAGAAAGAGCTATAAAAGGAATCCACCTCCTCAAAGTCAGTTGGAAAAGACCTACAAGAGCCTAACCCACAACCTAGCTTGGGATCCTACTACAAATGTATCAAACGAGGAAAGATTATCACTGAAAAAATTTGCAATCCCACTCCTCTATGAGATGGAGATAGAGAGAGGCAGAACCCACAGGTGGATGCAAATAGCTAATCTAAGAATGTGGAAGATGTGGGCCTCATGGAAGAGAAGGTCTTTGAAATGTGCAAGGAGTTAGGTGATTTGAGACTGAGGGAGTGTATGATGAAGGAGCATCTACATGGAGAAAACACAAGGTTGAGAGAGAGGTTGTAGCAGAAAGAAACACAAATTGCCACCATGAAAAGTCTCTCTATGGAAGCCCTAAAATGTAGGTAGCCATCAAAGTCGTATGCTATCTTCGTCAAAGGAAAGTGGCCGAAGTTCCAAATCAAAATTCTAACAATATCGATCTCTACCTTTTCAGGACTACATGCAGTTTATTGCATTTTGCAACCAAACTAACATGGAAGACAAGGAAAAATTAGTTGAATTTTATATGCACAATCTCACTTTGACAAATATGAATTTTTGGGATCCCAATTCAAGATTGGGAGACATGCAGCTGATGGCTTTAGCATCTTGATTGACTCATGAGGAGACAAGAGCCAAGGAGGTGAAAAAGGTAATGGAAAAGGAGGAGAAGGAACCCTTGTATATCAAAGCAGAGCTAGTGAGCCCTAAGGATGTCATTAGAAATCATAGCCTCATCTCCAATGATTTTTCTTTAGCACCCAAATACATTGCTACCCAGGAGCAATCCATTTTACACTTTGAAGATACATTTAGAATGTTGGGAACAAAAAGTCTACACGCTTTCCAGAGAAGATGGAATGCCTTACCTCACAACCTAAAATAGAATAACGCTCTCCTGAAAGGCTAAGGAATTCCTTGGAGATAACACTATTATACAAGAGAATCATGCAGAGGATGAAAATCAAGTGGATAGGACTCAAACTTAGTCCACCCTTGCTACTAGGATTACAAGAAGGAAGAGATGAAAAAGAAGAGCATAAGGAGTGGACAGAGATAGAAAGGAATGCTAGTTTTTACCCACAAGAGGGAACACCATCTGAGGAGACTTGGAATGTCAGGGAAGCCACTAGGGCCATGAAAGAGCTTCACATGGATGACTAAGTTTCTTAGAGGATGAGAAACACTTTCAGTAGGGGACTGATGATGAGTCACATCAATATGTATATTTTGAAGATCATTATGCAATCCTCCAACCTTAAAACTATATTTCACTCACATTAATTCACATTTTTTGTTATATTATGCTTAGTAAGAGGAGTGAAAGGTGTTTTTCATAATATGTGACCTAATTTGGTTTAATTTCAAGAAAAAGAAGCATTTTTTAGGCTATTACTATGCAGGGGCTTGCTAGAGACAACTAGGAGAGAATATACGGTGTTTTCCCACCTCCTTAACTCCCTAACTTAGCTTGGGATCACAATATCCTCTCTCATCAGTTCGAATTCATTTGTAGACGAGTGAATCCTAGTTCAAGAGAAGCTCAAGAGGGACAAGATCCACCATTTTCGAGATCATGGAGGGAATCACTCCTACTTTTAAGGGAGATGTTATCACATGCCCTTTTGTATATATAAACAAGAAGAAAATCTCATTAGGATTCAATTTTTTTTTTAAGCTAGGTGTAGCTATTGAGCTTGAAGCTTGAAATTGTCATTTTGAACTTTTATGTGATGTATGAGACCTTTACTTTTTTGATAATGAGAAGTTGGATTTTAAGCTACATTTGAGTTAGTTTAAGAGGGCTTAGACCCTTGGGTTTCGGTCCAACCTAGAGGCTTTTGTCCCTATTTTTGTACTTATGTTGTTCATTCCAAGCAGTTCATAGTTTCTTTCATTTCAATAGAGAATATGATATAAAAACCCGTGGTTGCATGCCTCTTCCTCACCTCTCTTATGGGAGAATGAGTGGAAGGATTCACAACCTCAGTCCAAAAATATTGTGTTTATGATTTATTGGAAATATATTAGTGTTAGTTGTCATATTTTACATCTTCTTTATGTATCTTAGAAGTCAGTTTGATGCTTAGATCAGCATTATGGCATATACTAGATGTTATTTAAATTCAACTCATATTTTCCATCATAGGTTATGTCATTTTGTTAATGATAAATGGATGCATGCATGTGATTGATTACAAGGTTGTGTTGGATGCATGCATGTGATTGATTGCAAGGTTGTGTTGATCTGCAAGGAAGGGCACCTTAACCACTTCCATCTTTAACTCCTTCATCTTCTCTTTTTGCCTTCAATTTTGTCCCAAAACTTTGTTTTCATAAGTCATTTTGCCTAGTATACCGTGATCATTCATCCTAGTTCAAGACAAACCTCTTAAAGGTCTTGAGCTTGGCTAGGGGCTCAACCTGATCCCTGCTTCATTTGTTTCAACCCCCATCCACCTCTCCATGCCCTCAAGACATTATTTTGACTCTCAAAAGCCACTTGAAACCCAGCTTGTAGCATTACATGCCCTCTTGTAGCAATACATGACCTCCTATAGTAGCCACTTATAGCAAGCATGTAGCACCACTTTCCTTCATCAATTTTGATCTCCAATGCAACTTTGACTCAGTCAAGATGAATAAAGACCCCCAGTTATGATTTGATTATCAGGGGAAGTTCCTAGGCCACTCCAACCATTCCTTTTCTTCTCTAAAAAACATAATAGAATCAATTTTTTTATCACAAGTATGATGCAAGTAGGCTACTGATTTTCAAGCAAGTGTGAACCAGGTATATGATACATGAAATTATGATTTGTAGTTTGATGAATTATGAAAGATAAAATAGCTTCCTTTCTACAAGTATACTTGGTAGTTTGAAGGATTTTTCAAGATAAAATAGCTTTCTTTCTGCAAGTATATTAGCCCTTGTCCTTTCACGATTTGATTAATTAAGCATCTACAAGTTGAGTAAATGGCACTTCCACTTTCATATCTAGAAGTATTTTTCAATTGTACCTTCATCAATAAGATTTCATTTTAGTTCGGTAAGAGGAATGTTCTCTGAGCACTCTTGATATAATGTCATGACTAAGGGTGGAATGAGTGGAATCCAATCTGCTGTGCATATAACACATTCACCTCTAAGTTTGTACGAACCTTGGTTTGATAATTTGCATTGAGGATCCCTTAGGAGTTGCAACTTTTTTGGTGCAATACTAGGGTTCACCAACTGACACACCACTTTTGTTCTTGTCTAATAAGTTGGTAACTTAACGTTAATCATGTTCATTCCCTTTGCAACGTTTTTCCTTGCATTCAATAATATAATCAAACTCATTTTAACATGCATATTCTCGCTAAATCCTTTGAATGCAAGACCAAATAATTATTGCACAAAGACTTACCACGATCATAAGACTAGTAAAGAGATGATATTCAACACTAACTTCACTTCAACAAACCTTGAATTTACTTAGGGTGTGGAATTTTATAAATCAACGAGATAAACTGTAAAAGCTAGCCTAATCAAGAATTCAAACAACAATATAATAAGTAGTGAATCATTTGGTGCATAAACAAAATATTTCATTCTTTTCTCAGGCCTTCACCCCCTCGATATCTTTGGGCATGTACATATATAAAATAAGGAAAAAGGAATATCTTTCAACATAACACAAATGTATTGCTAATAATAGTTTGTCTAAAATCAACAACTGGGCTCTTTTCTAGAATCCCTCTATCAGAAAATTTTTCACATAAAAGGGACACATATACAAATAGAAAAAACAACATTTGTTATAATTGTCCCTCAAGGGACACACATGAAAATTGTAGAAGATATTTACATGGGAAATTTTTGTTAAGAAAACAAAAGGATGGAGCGATTCTCTTGCATCAAATTTCCTCAGAACAAAAAAAATCATGGACTCCTATCCATGAGTTTTGCAACAGTGTTGCCATGTTTAAGGATCTCTTCCTCATTGAGCCAAACTTATTCTTTAGCCAAAAGGCCATTCCATTTGATCAAGTACTCATAATAATTTTTGTTTCTGATTATTTTGATGATTTTTTGGTCAAGGATCCTCTCCATATATAGCTTCTATATTGTAGGTAGCTGAGCTTCCAAATGGATATTCTCTTATCCTTCATGGTCTTCTTTATCGGTTTCCTTACAAGAGTACAAATCTGCAACATTAAATTTAGGAGAAATTCCTATGTCATAGGGTAACTCAATATCTTAAGCATTGGATGAGAACTTCCTCAAGACTTTGTAGGGACCAATTTTATTTAAATTTACGTTATTATATTCACTCTTTGGGAACCTTTGCTTCCACAAATGTGCTAAAAACAGATACCCAACTTCAAAATTTACTTCTCTTGAGATCAACTCTCTATTTGTATTTAAGGCTACTTTCTTGTAACTGTTCTTTGACCCGCTCATGGATCATTTGGATAAATATAGTGAAGTCTTATGAATTAACACTTCGAGCTTCTTCTTTCCCAAAATTTCAGAATTCATAAATACCTCTAGGGTGCTTGCCATACATAATCTGAAAAGTAATCTTTCCTATACATATATTAGGAGAATCATTGTATGCAAACTCAGCTTGTGGGAGTTCTTGATCCCATTGTGTATTGCGTTCATGGAACAAATATATATTTCCCAAACTTCTACTAAAAACCTTAGTTTCCCCATTTGTTTGGGGATGGTAAGCTGAGTTATAGGTTAAGTTTGTTCCCAATTTCCTCCACAATGTTCTCCAGAAATTTCCAACAATTTTTTTTTCTCGATCTAAGACTATACTTTTGGGTAGTCCCTGTAGTCTCACCACTTCTTGGAAAAACAAATTTGCAATGTGATCAACATCATTTGTTTTTGAATAGGGTATAAAGTGTGCAATCTTAGAAAACCTATCCACTACATAAAAAACTGAGTAATTTTTTCTCTGAGTTTTTGGCAATCCCATAACAAAGTCCATACTAATGGCTTCCCGAGGCTTGTCGGGTATGGGTAGTGACAGATATATCCCAATGTTATGATGTATTCCTTTAGAATACTAAAAAATCCTACATTTTTCCACAAACTTTTTAATATAAGTCCTCATACCCGACCAAAAATAAAAAGAACTTAATTGGGCATATGTCTTTCCATGGCCAAAATGAGAGTCCTCCAATGTGTTTCTCTTTCAGCAAATTGTCCCTCATAGACCCTATTGAAATGCATATATTTCTTCCCTTAAACAACAATCCTTCTTGAATCATGTTCTCAAGCTACGTACTTCTATCTCTGGCCACAAGATTTCACAAGCTTCATAAATTTCCTTGAAATATAGATCTTCCCCGTACAATTCTTGGAGGTGTTCATACCCCAAAGTGTTGACTTGTAGCTCCTACAAACCCAAACGTCTCATGATCAAACTATCAACAACTTTGTTAGCACTCCCATTAATATGTTTCAGAACAAAAGAAAAATTTTCCATGTATTCAACCCATTTGGCATGTCTCTGGTTCAAGTTGTCTTGTTTGGTTATGAACTGCAATACATGGTTATCTGTGTACAAAATAAACTCCTTGGGCATAAGGTAATGCCTCCACTTATTGAGGGACTAAATTAAATTATAAAATTCCTTGTCATAAGTGGAATCCTTTTTCTTGGTCTCATTTAATTTTTCACTGAAATAAGCAACTAGCTCTATCATCTCAGCTAAGAACAACTCTAATAGTTGTTCCACTAGCATCACACTTCAGTTGAAAAGGATTTTGGATATTAGGAAGAACCAAAATGGGTTTCTTTTTTAATTTTCTTCTTCAACAATTGGAATTCCACTTTTTTTGTTGTCTTCCACTTAAATGGTTGTTTATCTTTTTTAATAGTTTCCAATAGCGGTGCACAAATGTGACTAAAATTTCAAATAAACTTTCGATAAAAACTATCCAACCCATGGAATATTCTTACTTCATGGATACTTGTTGGAGAAGGCAAATCTTTAATGGTGTTCACCTTCTCAGGGTCCATTTTCAGCCCTTCAAAACAAATCTCAAACCCTAAATAAACCAATTATGTTTTAAGGAAAGAGCACTTCTTCAAATTTATCAAACATTTTTCCTACTGTAATTTCTTTAATGCTAGTTTTAAAAATACTAGATGTTCCTCCTTGGTTATGTTGTACACAAGGATATCATCCATATAAATAATCACGAAATTTCCAATGGATTCCTTGAGGACTCCATTAATGGGCCTCATAAAAGTACTAGGTGTGTTGGTTAAGCCAAAAGGCATAGCCAACCATTCATACAAACTATCATTGCTCTTAAATGCAGTCTTCCATTCATCTCCTTCTCTCATTCTGATATGATGATACCCACTCTTCAAATCTAGTTTGGAAAAATATCTAGCACCACTAAGACATTCCATTATATCGTCCATGTGGGGTAAAGGAAATCTATACCTGATGATTATCTTACTAATAGCTTTGGAACTAGTACATATCCTCTAGCCTTTGTCTTTCTTTGGACTCAAAATAGTTGTCATAACACAAGGACTCAAACTTTCTTTAATCCGTGCTTTGTCCAACAACTCCTGGACTTTATTTATAATTTCTTCACTATCTTTAGGTGTCATCCAGTAGGCTTCCTTATTGGGTAATCTGGCTCCTAGAATTAAATCTATATGATGGCTGATGTTCCTTACAGGTGGTAAGGCATTTGGTAACTCATCAACGATAACATTGGTAAATTCATCCAACAGTGATTGAATTTCAATAGGAAACTCATACAAATTCGTATGTATAAAGATAGTCTTATGCTTACCAATTAAAGTGGCCTTCACCTTTTCTTCTCACTTTACTTCCTATAACAACTCCTTCGTGGTCATCATTAGTACACTTGGGTATGTTTCCTCTTTTGTTAAAGAATGTAACTAGTATCGGTCTTCATAATTATATTTGAGTTGTGATGTAATGAATTTATCAAAAGAAAGAAAAATAAATTTAATTATTAAATAAATTGACTTATTAAAGCATGGCTTTCATGCTTGGGTCAATTATTTTTAGGTCAAAGCCTCCATTGCAGGCTTCTAGGGTTTATGTCAGTGTCCTTGTCCATGTCATATTGTAAAATACCCTTCTTACTTGTCAAGAAAGAAATTTATTTTAATGTAAAATAGGTCAATTAGGCCTCCTCCACCAAGTCAGCCTCAATAAAGGACAAGTAAACCTCAACAAGGGAATTCAACCTCACAAACTCACTATATACTAGAGCAACTCGACCCACTTGGAGACACACACTCAACAAGTTCGAATTACAGTGGTTAGAAGCATTGAAAAGTGTGAAATTCAAGGAAGAAGGAAGAAAGTTTTAGTAAAGGATAAGGAGGTCATTATATAGCTAAGGAAGTCAAAATTTTCTCTATCTTTTCTCACATGTGCGAAGGAATTGAAGCTACAGGAGGGTTGAAATTGCAATCTTGAATTTGGGCTAAAATTCTGATGTAGTAGGGTCTAAAATATGTCCTTGATGCAGTATTGATGCAATATTGAAGCAATGTTGATGCAATGGATATTTTAAGGTTGGAATAATAGTTTGAGGGCTGAATTGGTGGAGGAGGAAGGTATTTGGATCTAGGGTATTGGTTTATCTCAAATTGAATTTACTAAAGGAAGAGTTATGTCTTGGTTTTCCCATATAAAGGGGTTTTAGCCCTGGCTGAGTGTCTAGTTTAGGTTTCCTTGATCTTCATGCTTTTTATTTAATGATTGCTTGATGAGAAGAAGATAAATAAAGAGCATAAATAATTTAATAAGAACATAATAACATCACAAGTAATTATCGACATAATAAAGCATTACTACCTTTCCAATTTTCAAGAATGGTATCAGAGCTAAGGTGAAGAAGAAGGAAAAAGGCAGACTAAAGATCTATTGAAGAAAGAGGATCAAACAAAATTCATTATGGAAAATGATTATATAAGAAGAGAATACTATTGTCTACAGGAACTATGTCAACTTCAATGAAGGTATGAAACAAACTAGAAGGAGTCTCCAACTACTAGGCATGGAAAAAGAGGATAGATTGTCCTTGAAAATCACAAAGTTTTGAATCTTGTTCAAGGAAAAGTAAAGAAGCCTCCTAATGAAGAAAAGAAATAGAAGTTTAGAGAAATATAAATCTTGGAAATGAACCTAATAGTAGATGGAGGAAAGGAAAACCTAATTCCATACATATCCAACATAGATTCTGCTCAAGAAATGTTTGAAGCTCTCTCCAAATTATTCACCATCAAGAACATTGGTCAAATAGCAAGCCTCAAGAATGAATTAAGAAATATTGAGATGAAAAAATATGATACGGTGTCATCCTATTTTATAACAATATAAATAATCAAGATGAACTCCAATTAATAGATGAATGTGTACCAGAAAAAGAGTTTGAAATTACTGCTCTTCTAGGACGACCAAAACCTTGGAGTACTTTTGCATCAGGAATCAACAGTTGGAAGGATACTCCAACATTTGAAAAAATTTGGAATGCATGCAGTCAAGAAGAAGGCAGAACATCATTAGTAAAAAAACAAGAAGGAAGATGAAGAAGAAAATACCTGTAATTCCTATTCTTCTCATCACAACAAAAAGGGATCCTTCAAGAAACTCAAAGGAATAAAGAAGAAATTTTACCTATCCAAAATTGAATGATACAATTGTCATAAGATGGGTCACTACAAAATTAATTGTCATGAATATCCAAGGAATAATAAGAGAGATAGGGAATAAGAAAACAATATTGATGAAGCTCCACCGAAGAAAATAAGATTGGAGAATAAAAAGTCAAGGACTTATACTACTAAGTCCTCTACTGCCTATCCTTCTTAGTCTTGTGTTGTCTTCCTTTATATTTTGATTTCTATAATTTGTAGATCTAATATTTATTGTTAGAACACTTTTGAATTACTTTGATAAGTTATAGGTATCCCTCGAGATTGTATTAAGAGGGATCCTTCACCATTTTACCAAAGATAAGTATCTTGTTCTTTGTCTCCTCTTTTATGTTTGGTTTCAAACTAATATCAAGATTTGTTTGTATTATATGCTAATAACCTTTTCTTTATATTTTCCTTGGTTAGGAAAGTTTGCAGGATGCTCAAATTTTATGGAGGAGAATTCAAAGGATATACTTGAAGCATGGAAGAATTTTTGTTGCGAAGGAATCCCTTCAAGAAATCAAGTCGTATAAGGTTTGTTAAAGAAAAACTCAAGGTATTTCTTAGATTACCTTTTTTGTAGAAAAGGTATGATCATTTTCTTTTGAAATTTGCTTTACATTAATTACATCATTATGCCTAAGGTTTTGAATCTTCCATATTCTTGTTAGGGTGATTTATCATTAGATTGAATCTACCCTCATCATACTATCATTTTTATCATTCTTGTGAAACCCTAACCTTTAGAGTTCACTATAAACCCTAGCCTCTTGATGCTAAGGGTGTGTCTATAATGTTGAAACCCTAGTCCTCTTAGGATTTTTTCTAAAGTCCGAAAATCCTATTCCTTTGATGTTTAGGCTTTTGGTATTGTTATGGCAGAAACCCTAGTTCTTTAGGGTTAGTTGTTAATGTCTAAGTTATGTATTGAAACCATAGATATTTAGGGTTTGGTGAATTAGGGTTCATGATCAAAACCCTTATGAAATTTATAGTAATATCCTTGGAATGAAACCCTAGGTGTATATTCGTCTATCTGATTGAAATCCTAGTCTAGTCAAAATTGTTGTATATCAAACTTTGATGTATTAATATTTGTGTAATAGGTTTACCTAGTAGATATTGTTGTGAGATGTTAGTGCATGGTTATAAAATCCTAGATATATGCAAGTATGCTAAATTTATTGTTGATACTCATGTCTTGATTTGTGAAATCTAGGGTTTGTAACAAAGCCCTAGTAAACAGTCATTTTCTAGGACTAGATGATATTAGTGATATGGTTTTGGTGATGAAAATCTAAGGTTTGGAACAAACCCTAGAAAATTTTGTCATAGAGTTTATTGTTGAAACGTTAGATGTATAATAGAATTTTTATTTGATTAAATTGTTGATATCTAAGGCCTTTGTGTCTCGAAGAGGAAGTCTAGGGTTTATGGAAAAACCCTAGCAAGAAATTGAAGTTTATTATGTAAATGATGTGCCTCTTATCGATTATGAACTTAAATAGGCTTAGGTCTTTGGTTTCTAAAGTTTGAATATATGAATTATTCCATTATAGTAATATGATTTAATGAACTTCACACTTCCTTATATTTGTACTCTATTTTACTTGCTATTAAGGTTTTGAGAGTACATGATCTTCAAGATTCTGAAGATGTTCGTAATTGAAGATAAGCAAGATGAAGCAAGTTATAATAATGATGATGCTCAAGATAACATTCATGCCATGATAAATAATGAAGCATTGAAAGGCCAAAGCAAGATGTTATTGATCTTTCCAAGTTGAGAGGGAGCCTGGATAGAAAGGGTACATCTCCCCAATTGAGAAGGAGGGTAGTGTGAATACCTTGAAGAAGAGAATGAAACCGAAGATTTAATAAAAGTACTACGTATGGATTTTCAAATTACTAAGGTTGTATTTGGTGCTGCTAAATAAATAAAAGAAGAAAGCTTCTGAAAAGATGTATATGGATAACTTGATGATGATATAAGTGGCCCCAAAGGTTTGTGTTTACTTGTACATATATATTTGAAATTTTATTATTGATTGGGGTTGTGTTTGTATAGGTAATTATCTCCATAAGAAGGTTGAACACTTTGGAAGCATGTTTGGAAAAATGGACATATCTGGTTTATTTTATAGGATAGATGAATCATCTAATGGCAAGATGCTTGGGAGGACATTTGGCCAACCTATGTGTTGATGTCTAGATCCCAAAGAGGGAAGATGGCATTGGTCATGGAGCTCTGACCTTGCATACACACCTAGATCCCTATGTTGGTGGTAAATCTTAAAATATTGATGGTGCATAGACTGACTAAAGCTTGAGTCCCCTTAGTCCCACCCAGATAAAATACCCTAGTCAGGTTTCTAGTCCGCAACACTGAGTGCGCTAGAACTCTTCGTAGTTCATTTTGAGATATTCCATAATATATTATATTATATATTATATATATATATATATATAATATATAATATATATTATCTTGTGTGTGTGTGTGTGTGTGGAGATGATTAATACCTCCCAAGTTAAGAGGGAGTGTTGAAAAATGTAACTAGTATCAGTCTTCATAATTATATTTGAGTCATGATGTAATGTATTTGTCAAAATAAAGAAAAATAAATTTTATTAAAGAAATTCACTTATTAAAGCATGGGTTTCATTCTTGATTCAATTGTTTTAGGTCAAATCCTCCATTGTAGACTTATAGTGTTTATGTCAAGTGTCCTTGTCCATGTCATATTGTAAAAGACCCTTCTTGGGATTTACTTATCAAGAAAGAAATTTATTTTAATGTAAAATAGGTCAATTAGGCCTCCTCCACCAAGTCGGCCTCAAGAAAGGAAAATTCGACCTCAACAAGGGAATTCGACCTCACAAACTCACTATATATTGGAGAAAGTCTACCTTTTTGGAGACACACACTCAACAAGTACAAATTGTAGTAGCTGGAAGCAAAAAAAGTGTGAGATTCAAAGAAGAAGGAAGAAAGGTCTAGCAAAGGAGAAGGAGGTCATTATCTAGCTAAGGAAGTCAGAATTTTCTCTATCTTATCTCACACCTATGAAGATGTTGAAGCTACAAGAGGGCTGAAATTACAATGTTGAAGTTGGGGTGAAATTCTGATGCATTAGGGTAAAAATTATGTCCTTGATGTAGTATTGAGGCAATGTTGATGTAGTCTATTTTTGAAGGTTGGAAGAATAGTTTGAGGACTGACTTGGTGGAGGAGGAAGGTATTTTGGCCTAGGGTATTGGTTTGTCTCAATTTGAATTTATTGAAGGAAGAGTTATGACTGGGTTTTCCCCTATAAAGGGGTTTTAACCCTAGATGAGTGCCTACTTCTGGTGTCCCCGATATTCATGTTTTTTCTTTAATGATTTCTTGATGAGAAGAAGATAAATAAAGAGCATAAATAATTTAATAAGAACATAATAACATCACAAATAATTATCAACATAAGGAAATATTTCTGACTTTCTGACTTTCTAACATCTTCTAGGGGTAACAACACATTCTTGTAGTTGTCCTTTTCAAAAGAGTAGGTATTCTTCCTCTCGTCATGGATAACTCCTCTATCATACTGACATGGCCTTCCTAATAAGACATGGAAAACACATATATGCACGATGTCACATAACACCTCATCCTTGTATTTTCTGATCTGAAACTCTACCTTTATTTGTTCATTAACCAGATCTTATGTTCCTTTTGCAACCATGTTACCCAATAAGGAGTGGGATATGTCATCCTTGGTAGCCCTAATTTCTCCACCATTTCCACATAGACCAAATTAATTGTGTTTCCACTATCGATAATCAATTTGCAACATTTTCCCTTGGATTTTCATATTTTTCTAAACAAGTTCCTTCATTGTGTTGGCTATTGCTTCTCCTTTTCTCCTTTAGTTAAAATCCTCTTCAGCATTAGGGATTCACCCAACTCAGGAGTTTCCTCTTTTACTTCTATTTTTGTTGCCTCATTGATGCAGGAGCATTCTTTAAAAATTATAAGGCCCATGAGTCTTAGTTCACATTTACTAAAGGGAGTGGGTTCCCTTAATCATTTTATTTATTTTCCTAAGTTTAGTTGAGTTAAGGGGATTTTAATTGTAAATTCATTTATGGAGAATATGTCATGACTGTAGAGATCTTAGAGACAGTTGAGTAATCCTAGGAAGAGTGAGGATTTGAGGGATTTAAATGATTAATTTGGGTTTTTATTTGAGAAAACAGTGGAGTTGGAGAGATGCTCTAGGAGAGAGTGAGAGATTGTTGGACCTGAACTAAATTGGTCCATGAATCTGTTTTTGTATAAATTTTGATCTTTTGAATAATTCGAGAGGTTAGCCAGAGGTTAGCTAGAGGCTAGCTAGGGGTTAGAGAGCTAGAGGATAGTAATAGCAAGAGTGAGGAGTTAGGAAGAGAAGTAGATGGATTTTATGGAAAAGAACTGAAGCAGTTGAATGTGATTGTTTTCCTTGTAAATATCTTATAAAATTACCAAAAAAGTGTTGATTTTTACATATATCATGTGTGGGAATTTGTGTATGTATGTGTCTCAATAGCCTTATGGTGCGTTGACTGTGAATCTGAGAAATATTATGGAATTTTTGTGTTGAATAGCATGAATGACTGGCAGAATTTCCTTTATAGGATTAGCATTTAATTGACTAATAAAACATGTGTATAGGCATGTAGATATCGGGATTTTCCTTTTGAATGGACGGAGAGATCAGCGGAAGCGAGCACAATTGGTTTTCATAGTAGGCAGAGGAAGATTGAGAACTATCTTCTATAGTGGAGGACGCAGGTGTTACAGGAAAAATTGTCACCATGACTTTTTGTAAACTGTGTGAGTCTATCACCACTCATACATACCTCCTTTGCAAGTCTTAAACCTCAAATTTGCATATCAAGCTTCGAAAATGAGAGAAAGTCCTTAAAAATCTCTAAAACTATGGTTTCACACTTTTTCTTAGCATTACCTGCGGTGCCGCACTCACTGGTCATGTTCCCTGCGCACTTGGCTGCTCTGTATCTGCATGTATGGGTGCGAAACCATATAAAAGTTAAAAAGGCACAAGTTTATTCTTAAAAACTCACTTTGAGTCAATTCTGGAAGCTTCTAGAGGGAATTTTGTGCTGGAAAGTTCGCTCCTTGAGGGTGCATGCATCCCATTCCTTAAGGAGCTAACCCCTTGATGTGAGGAGCTTATCCCCTTGAAGAAGGACTCTATCCCTTCAATGGTGGACCTGTAACCTCCTTCTTGCACTATAAAATGAAGTTTGGCTGGTTACGAGGAGGTTGAGCCGAATATTGTTGAGGGGAATAGTGCTACTGGAACTAGTCTTCCTAATTGAGCTTTTGAGAGGAAAGATCCACATACCTTTTAATCTATTTGGGAGAGAGGGAGGCTTGTCAAGTAGAGGAGATTCTGCTAGACCCTAGGAAGAGCTTGTACAACATCAAGGCACAAGGTGTAAAGTATTCTTTCCCAAAGTAATATAATCAAGTTTAATTTTTCCTCAATAAGCTGTGTTTAATGGTTTATTTCAAGATCATTGATCACTATGATGAACATGATTTATTATATTAGCTATGCAGGTGTTCTTTGATGTGTGCTTGTTTGTGTTTGAAGGTTATTAAAAGGATACTCTTTGAATCTGTTGGAGCAAGGCTGCCACAAACTAGCATTGGACTTAAGGTAGGGTCTAAAACACCTCTTAGTTTTTATTAATGAATCGAAATATGTTTAGAGAAAAGTAGATTTTCTTGTCCTACTTTTTGCTAGATATCAATTGATACTAGGGAGATCGGTCTTGTCTGCGAGAATTATTTATCCGCTTAACAAATTGGCGACTCCACTGGGGACGAGATTTGATTGTTTACTTTTCCTTGATCTTTGATTTGAGAAACTTGATTTTTTGTTTCTAGTTTTTACTTGATGTGTGTGGGATTGGGTAGTTTGTTAGTCCTGGATTGATTTTTATTTTTTATAAATTTTTATGAGGACCTCACGTTCTGTTTAAGTTACAGTGTGGACCTGACCACACTGTTACTTTACTGCATAGAGTAGTACCGCAACTGGTTTCACTAGGGGCCTGCGGACCCTGTTAAAATTTTTAAAAATCTTGAAATATTTTTGTCCAGTTTAGTTTAGATATTTTTTGTTACTTTTATCCTCTGCCCAGATCTACATATATCCTGTTAAAAGTCTCTCATAAGCAAGTTCCATTGGTGTTTTGTTTTGAATGAATTTCTAGAAGTTTTTGCATACTTGATTTGGTCTTCACTCAGTCTTTGTAGTGACTTGAAGCTTAGAAGCCTAAGAGACCTTAGATCACCCTGGAATATTTTATCTTCTTGATAAGTCTGGCTGGTTTGTGAGATCTTCCTTTGGTGAGAAATCAATTTTGTTTCTCTTTGCAAAACTTTGAATGAACTTGGTCATAAGTTCTGAATTTCATTTGTTATAAAAAACATAGTTGGATGTTTTTGGTTGATTTGTCTTGTCGAATGAATTAGTCCTTAGTTTGTTGAATAACTAAGTGAAAACATCCTCAAAAAACATTTGAAGCTTTTATTTCGATTAGTTTTAAGAAGTTAGATCTCAAGATTAGATTTTTTCATAGTTTTGAGTGTGTTGTCTAGAAATTCTAGTTTCTCTTTTGAAAATTTGTTTTTCTAGTTTTGAGTGTTGAAACAAAAAGGGATTTATTTCGTAAGCATAATTAGTAGCTTCATTTGAATGTTTTGAAAAAGAAAAAACAAGCAAAAGTTTTTCTTTCCATTTTTATGTTGAAGGAACGTTTTGTTTTCAAAAATTGCATTCTCAACTCTTCCTTTAGCTAGAGATTCATTTGAAAGGAGAAGAATTGATCATCTTAGGTGCAATTTTTAGCGTTTTGGAGTCGAGTCTTCACACCACAAATTTTCATCTCCATACCTTTTGACTTCAGAAACAACCAATAAAATTAACACTTAATTAAAATTCATCTAGCAATCTTTTTATTTCTAGGGCTCTTGCTCACCAACATAGCTTAGGCTAGTATCTTGGAGTAGGGAGTAATTAACTCTCCAAGATAGTTAAAACAAACAAGTAGTTGATCTTGTGGTAGGAATAAATCCAATTGTTACATCTATGCTTTTGGAAAGCTCCTCTTAAACGAGAAGCACGAGATCATATCTGAACCAGTGAGGTAATCAATCCTTCCTCATTGGGAACGATAGAAGATATTCACGTATTAAAAACGGTAAACCTCGGATTGACCATTATCGAGGAGCCTGGAGTCACTTGTTTGTAAACCTTGGATTATGTTAAGGAGCCTTCAAGGGGATTAAGCTTTGTTACTCTACCCTTGCGTGCGTATCGGATCGTAGATTGTTCCCCTAGGTATATTTGTTTCCGTTGGTAACCTTAGTGGCCATTATCTTTAGGATTCTTCCTAAGGTGACCGTGGAGGGAAGATCCCACTATACCTGGAACAGACGTCGACTAGACTCACTTGGAATCTCTAGGGGGTTATCTTCACACGAGACGGTTTTGTGGAGAAACGTGTGCCAGTCTGCTTCATTAAGCAGGTTGTCGGGGTAACTGTTCCAATTGCCATTCTGTATTGAATTCTGCGAGGTTGGATTTCATCACCAACTAGTGTTTTTAGTACGGAAAAATACTATTTATGTGTGGTTTGAACTCTTAGATTGTTAGGTGTGTGATTCAATTGTTTGGTTCTTTAGAGACTTTAGGTGGTTTTCTTGATATTTTCTTTGTTTTCGTGTGAAGTAATTAGTTAATTAATCGTGGCTGAATTACCGAGACAATCAGGTAGACTTCAGGGGCAGCTTCCCGAATATACACCAAGTCAGCTTGAAGGGCTAAAATCTCTTGTCACACCTAGTGAAAGTAGAGTTGGGTCACCAGAGGCCGGAGAATCATCTTTGGTTATTCATCCTGATTATCACGTTCCAGCAACAGAGTATATTTCTGAACCGCTTTCAGTTTCCGAGCTTACTGGTAGTTTTTCTTCTACTGGTGAACTCATTGAGGAACCTGAAATTTCTGAACTTGAAACTGAACCTGTTGCTACTCCATCCTCAAGATTTTCTTCTCCAGTTTCTAGTGCTCCTGGTTCACCCAGGGTAGGAAGTGTCATTACCCAGAATCTTCCGACAGGACTTATTTCTATTGAAGAACTTGTTATTCCGGATGAGGATATAACTCCCCTTGAAAATCAACTGACTATAGAACTTAGGGAGCCTAAATCTATTTTTTACAGTCCTTTTCGAAGTGACGCTCGGTACATATCTTTGACTAACTTTTTAGAAAATCCGGGTCTCGCTGCTTCACCACCTCTTATTCCTTTTCATCCAACGCCCAGAGGTTATTATCCTCATTCGAATATGTCAAACCGGTCATCCATGTTTTCTCAAAATCTGGAAACATTTTTATATGGCAGTCCTTCTATTCTGTTTGGGTATCAGTTAGCTTCTGGTACTTTTTCTGGAGTGTCTCCTCAACCCATCGAAGATGGGGTATCAACTGGTCATAACGGAACTCCACCGTTAAGTGTAGAAGAAATTATTATGATGTATGGTGCTATTCCAAATCCGCAACCTCAAGGTAGTCAGAATCCGCCTAGGGGGCAACCTCAAGGTAATCCGTTCTTGCCTGGGGGACAACCTCAAGGCAGTCAAATACCGCCTGGGGGGCAACCTCAAGGCAGTCAAATTCCGCCTGGGGGAACTCCTTAAGGTCAGTACATACCTCAGGGTCAGTACATGCCTCATGTTCAACCCTAGACGCAATATATGCCTCAAGGTCAACCTTAGACTCAATATGTGCCTCAAGGTCAACCCCAGTATCAATATATACCTCAAGGTCAACCCCGGTATCAGTACTCGCCTCAATGTTATCAACCTCAAGGTCAGTACCAATCTCCAGGTTTCCAACCACCTTTTGGTCAATCTTTTGTTCAAGGAACTGGAAATTATCAGTCCTACACTCAACCTGGTTATGGTCCTCAATATGCTCAAACTGTTATGGGCCCTTACCCCGGAATGAATATGGTGTGGGATCCATCTCAAACTCAATAAATTTTGCAACCCAATGTGCAGTTGTCATCTCAACCTAGACAACCCATGGTTTCTGGTTCAACCCAGTAACCTGTCCAGTCTACTATCCAAACTTCTGCACCTAGTGTATTTCATCAGCCTGGGCCTAGTTTGCCTTGAACTCCGCCTCAATCGACTACTGCAACTACTGCAGCTTCTGTTCAATCTACCCCACCTACTTCTGGAGTATCGACAGCTCCAATTTCTATTGTTCCTGTATCAACTCCTCAGACCTTTGTACCGTAGTCTGGACCTACAATACAGACTTCGGTTCAGATGCCTGTAGGACAACCTGGTCCAAGTACGGTTGTTACAAGTCAACCTCAATTTACTTATACACCGTACCAGGGACAGTATCAATACGGTCCTGTTGTGCAAACCCCAGTTTATCAGTATCAACCGTACCCTGGGTATACATATCAACAACCTCAATCTCAACAACCCTAGTTTGGTTCGGTTAATCCTGGTTTTCCGGGAGGATAGAATATTCCAAATGCAAATCCAATTCCAGGTTATCCTGGGTATCCTCCTCCTGGAGCTGGTCTTGTGTCCCAAGGTTTTCGAGACCCTAACCGTTAGTTACCATTCATCGCAACTTTGGATTTACCTGACTTGTCGTGCCTTACGAACGATCCAATTTATTATCTTCTGTACTGGCCGCCAATGCCTAATAAGTTTCCCAGTGATATTCCCAAGTTTGAGGGAAAACCTGGAGAGGATCTGTCAAACCATGTGATGACCTATCACCTCTGGTGTGCATCAAATTCTATTATAGATGATTCAATTCGCTTAAGGCTTTTTCAACGCACTCTAATTGGTCTCGCAGCTAAGTGGTACATTGAGTTGCCATGAAGCTCTTTTTATAATTTTAGTCAGTTAGCTACTTCGTTCTTAATTCATTTTCAGTTGCCTGTCAGATATGAAAATGGCACAGAATTATTAACTTCATTAAAACAGTCAACGTCTACATATATTTCAGACCATATTCATGAATGGTGACATCGACGAAGTTTAGTGAAAGTTTATATCCCGGATCAAATTTTGGCTGAATGGTTTGTTAAATCCTTATTACCAAAAATCACTGAGGATGTAGCTAAGGCAAGAGTCGTTACTGAGGAGCAAGTAACTGCTCAAGCTCAGTACCTTGACTTAGTTTATACGAAGTCCCGTACTTTACACGAAAAAATCCCCGATCTTCCCAAGCAAAATCAAATAACAACAACTCCTTCAGGGTCTCATGCCATTGATGGTATGATTGGTACAGTTAATACCAAAAGTAAGAAGAAATCTGCAAAGAATTCTTCTCCAATTATAACTTTACTAGATTCCCTGATAGGAGAAGCTTCCGCTGAAGTTCCTGCTGATATTCATGTTGTAGAATATTCTATGGCCAAATCCAAATCCGGCGGTAAAAAGAAAGGGAAGAAGAAAAATAAACAAAACGCAAAAGAGAAACCAGAAAAAACTGAATCTACTGACGAGAAATGTAAACCTTGCTATCCTTGTCTCATCTGTGACGAGGAGCACTTTACAAGAGATTGTCCACATCGAGCTGAGGTTTCAAAAATCGTCAAAGGTTCTCAAACGCCTGTTGTCTTGAAGGATCCTTTTCCCACTTAAGATAGTAAGATGATAGGTTCTTCCTCAAATGCCTCTGAAGAACCAATTATGATGATGTCCCATGTCAGGATTGCAACGCGATCGCAAGATTATGGAAGTAAGAATCCTGTTGGTGGTAAGGAACCAGAATCTTCTAGTTCAAACCCATCAACTTCAACTCCTCCTGGTTCCGATCCACTACAGATCGAGAAACCTAATCTAGACTTAGTAATCAAACTGCCTGCTAAAGGTATACTTCAAAAGTCATTTTTCAATCCACATGCAAGAGCTGCTCAGAACTATAACATTGTTGAAGATTTAGTTATATCTCCTTCAGCAATGTCGGCTTTGGAAGTGTTGCAATCATGTCCAGCACAGCGTAAATTGCTTTTGTCTGCTATAGAAGCCATTGGTTTTCAGGATTCCAACCTTATAATCTTTGATTTAGAAAATAGTACACCTCGCTTACCTCATCAAATGGCTTTCCAGATCCCAGTGCTAGTCAAAAATAGGCCTTGCTTTCGGACTGTGATTGATGAGGGAGCTTCAACGTGTATTATTTCGATTTCATGTTGGAAATCGCTTGGTTCTCCAACACTTAACCAATCCCCAATGATTTTGAAGGCTTTTGAGAGCTGAGGGTTTCATCCTTATGGAATTCTGTAGGATTTACCTATAGGGGTAGAAGGCAAAACTATTAATCTAGATGTGGAGGTGGTTGATGCCCCTCTAGATTACAACCTTCTCTTGGGTCGCAGTTGGTCTTACGCGATGACTGTTTTTGTTTCATCGGTCTTTCGGCTCATAAAGTTCCCTTATAATGGAAAGATCGTTACAATAGATCAGTTGACTTACTTTTCATCCGACCCAACCTCTTCTTAGAGTATTCAACATGTCGGTAAAACAACTATCCCTTACAAGGATGTTGGAGTGGGATTAGTCAAAGATTCTGGTTTACTAGGAACTTTTCCCTTTCCTCCTCGGAACATATTGCCTCCTTTTGCAACCATTCATATGATTTCATCAGACACTATTGTTCTTGATGATCCTTGGATCATTCCTTCCAATTTCGAGGTGGACTCATTTGGTGATGCCATGCCCTTGAGTCCATTTGAAGTTTCATATAAGGTAGTACAGTCATTTTCCGACTCTAGTTAAACCAAAATTGATCCAATGAATGTGGTCCATGAGGAGTCACTTTCAATCTCAACCTCAGATTCAACAACCTTTTCTAAAATTGTTCATACTGATGAACAGATTGTGATACTTTATCTGTTGATGATTTACCATGGGAATATCTTCATCATCGATCTTCGTTTTTACCTGAGCTTGATCATTTTGAAAATGATTTCTCATCTAATTTTACCACTGATTATGTCAAGGAACCACAGAATCCGCTGAAACATCCTGATTCTGAGTTGAATTTGGGAAACATTTCTCGAACCATTCCTATTGACATTTCAGTGAAACCCGGAGTTATTGAAAACATTCATATAGGTGCTTCTTGTATGGACAAGGAAATCCAAACTTATAAAGCCCTATTTCAAGAATTCCGCGATGTGTTTGCCTGGTCATATGAAGAAATGCCAGGAACCGATCCATCAATTATTTTCCATGAAATCAAAACTTACCCGGATGCTAAACCCATCCGGCAACATTTGCGTCAGATACACCCAAGAAAAGCTGCTGCTATTAAAGTTGAAGTTGAGAAATTACTTAAAGCAGGTTTTATATATCTGATCCATTTAACGGATTGGGTATCGAATATTGTTCCTGTTAACAAAAAGCAAGGAACGATAAGAATATGTATTGATTATAGGGATATTAATCGAGCCTGTCCAAAGGACAATTATCCAACTCCCTATATCGATCAAATAATTGATGATTGTGCCAACAGTGAAATGTTCTCCTTTATGGATGGATTATCCGGTTACAATCAAATTAACATACTCCATGTTGATCAACCAAAAACGGCTTTCATTTGTCCATGGGGGACCTTTGCTTATTGCAAATTACCTTTTGGGTTGAAGAACGCCGGAGCAACTTTTCAAAGGGCTATGTCTTATGCATTTCACGACATCAAGCACATTGTGTAGCCTTATCTCAATGCTTTACCCGCTCATTCATCACGTAGAGCCGATCATCTCACTCATTTACGAGCCATCTTTATGAGATGTAGGCATTATCGAATAAGGTTGAATCCACACAAATGTGTTTTCTGTATAGAAATGGGTCGCTTACTGGGATTTGTTGTTTCAAAAGTTGGCATTCGTGTCGATCCCTCAAAGGTTGAATCCACTGTTAAATTACCTCCACCTTCGACTCTTCGCCAACTCCAAAGTTTGCAATGGAAAGCAAACTTTTTACATCGATTCATTCCTAACTAAGTCGAGATAACGAAAGGTTTTACCAGGTTGTTGAAACAGAACACTCCATTCTTTTGGGATGAGATAGCTCAGAAATATTTTGATGCACTTAAACACGCGTTGACTCATGCATCATTATTGCATCCTCCCAACTACAACCAGGATTACTTTTTGTACCTCGCCGCTTCTCATTCCACCATTGGAATGGTTTTAGTTCAGGAAGATGAATTCAATTTTGAACATGTGATTTACTATCTTAGTAGAACTTTGAATCCAACTGAGCTTAAGTATTCGCATGTGGAGAAATTAGCTCTAGCAGTTGTTCAAGCTGTCTAGCGATTTCGTCACTACATTCTACTATGCAAAAACCACAGTACTTTCTGACTGTAACCCTATGACGTATATTTTGACTAAACAATTGCTAGGGGGAAAGTATTCCAAATGGATTGTTATCCTGCAGGAATTTGACCTGGAATTTGAAAATTCCAAGTCAAAGAAGTCTTTGGTTTTTACGGAGTTAATGTGTGACTTCCCGCGTATTGATACCGAAACTATGGCAGAAGAATCCCTTGCGGATGAATCTTTGTTTCTTATTAGTACTCTTGATCCATGGTATGGGGATATAATTGTCTATCTCCAAACCCAATCTTTTCAGCCTGAAATTTCACAATCTCAGCGAAAGAAAATTTGTTTCCAATCCCAACAATACAAAATTATTGGAGATACACTCTATCGTTGTGCAGTGGATTCTATTTTCCGTCATTGTTTAACTCATGAGGAAGCTGAAAAGGTTTTGAATGACTTTCACTCTGGAGCGTGTGGCGGTCATATGTCTGGGTATGACACAGCCCAAAATATATTGTGCACTGGTTATTTCTGGCCATCCTTATCTAAAGATTGTATCAATGCAGTCCAGAAATGCCACAATTGCCAAATTTTTGATCGAAAGATGCGTGCTCCACCTGCTCCTCTCCACCCTATAATTGTCTTTGGTCCTTTGGCAAAATGGGGTATCGATTTTATTACATGTAACCCTCACTCGTCTGGGGGGAATGCGTATATTATCCTTGCAGTAGATTATTTTACCAAGTGGGCCTAGGTGATGCCTACATTTTCGGCAGACGGCAAAACTGCTGCTATTTTCGTTTTCAATCATATAATTGCTAGGTTCGGTGTTCCTCAAGTGATTATCACTGACCATGAGATCCATTTCTAAAACATCATGATGACAGAGCTAGCAGATCAACTTGGCCTGTGTCACGATAGCTCTACTCCATATTACCCACAGGCTAATGGTCTGGTTGAGGCAATCAACAAAGTTCTAGTCACCATGATCTGACGAATCATTGGTATTCATCAGTCAAATTGGCATAACATGTTATTTTCAGTTCTTTGTGCGTACCGAACCTCAGTCAAAACATCAACAGGGTTCACTCCTTTTCAACTCGTTTATGGGTTGGAAGCCGTGTTACCCATTGAATGCAAAATTCCGTTGTTGCAAATAGCCATAGAATTACTTCCATCCACTTCCGAGGCGGAAAAACATTTGTTGTACTTAGCTCAATTAGATGAGAATCGACGTGATGTTACGTTAACAATCGAGACTCACGCAAAAAGGATAAAAGCTCAGTATGATCGAAATGTTACACCTCGTAATTTTTTGGAAGGGGACCTAGTTTTATTATACGATCAAGCTAACGATAAGCTAGGGGCTGGAAAGTTCATACCCATGCGGCATGGTCCTTTTGTTGTTAAGTGAAAACTGGCTAAAGGGGCCTATGAATTAGTAGATTTGACAGTGTCTCTTTAGGTAAACCCAGAAATGGGCTTTACATGAAAAGATATTATGCTTAAAGTTTGGTGTGGAGATTCTGGTTAGAAGAGATTTCTTTCTAGTTGGTGTGTTTAGATTAGAAAGTGTGCCTAGTTTAGAGAGTGTTTTTTCGTTATTCCTGTTTATCTTGGTTTTACTCTTGATATTGCAGATGTCGGCATCTTCTCAAAAATACATTGGTTTTGCTGATGGTGCCTGTCGTAGTACACAGAATATTTCTTCCGCAGCTTGGGTTATCTATTCACCCTCTGACGAGTTAGTATCTATGCATGGGGTAAGCCTTGGTCAAACAACGAATAACATTGCAGAGTATAGTGCAGTGATTGAGTTATTATCTAAATCCATCTCATTTGGGATTAGGAGTTTGATTGTAAGGTTAGATTATGAACTCATTGTATTACAGCTTAACAGGGTTTATGCCATTAGAAATCCAGTTTTATTAAGATTATTTTTGAGAGTTCGTCTCTTCGAACGTGAATTTCACTACATTGAATATCAACATATTCCAAGATATTTAAACACATTAGCAGATGCAGTTTCTTCTCAAATGTTAAATAGACATTTGCAATAATCAAGATAGTAAATTTAAAAAACATTCCATAAAAATGTTATACAAGATAACCAGTAATAGTAATAGCATAGAAGTGTGTCAAAATATACATTGTCTTTGATCATAGGTTGAAAAACACCTTATGATCGGCAAAAATGATAGCACAAAAAGGTATAAATGTCATATGAAGTCCACAAAGATGATCATCCTATCCCTGATGATGATCACGATAAGAAACCACTGCTCGGGCTACCCTACAAAGAAACCTCCTAAAAGGTCCTGGGACCCGAATCACATAGCACTGAAGCCTAAGAGGAATATCATCTATGCTAGTCTCTGGAATATCTACTGTTAAGCGCTCTAGATGACTCTCCAATTCGGCCAAGGTCTCTGCTGATTGGTCCTGTGGGGCTGGTGCCGCAACAGCTGAGTGTCTTCTCTCATAGGGCGAGAGAGCAACTGGTCGCCGTGGACCCACATCTGCATTTAAAACTTTTTACTATCAGTTTTTGGACGATTTAAAAATATATATATATATAATTTAGAAAAATGTTGAAAAAAAATTTACCTGTATCATCCCATTGCTCTCCTGGTGGAAGAGCCATGTCTAGATCACCACGATAATCCATCCCAACATATGGAAATTCTTGTATCACGAAAATTTGGTTTCCCAACCAGCGAAAATACTCAGGTGAGAATCGAACAACCTCGGTGCCCTCCTCAGGATGGCGGGCCATGACTGCAACCTAGCGCATAATCCTGGGATCTCGGGTAAGTCCAGCCTCAATGGTAAGTTGTTGTGGAACCAGCATAGGTACCCTCTCTAGGGCAAAGCTCACAACTAAGTAACCATATCCAAAGTTCTTTAGTTGTCCATTCTTTTCCCTAGTTAGTTGGCCTTTTACATTGGCCAACACAGCATCGCACCAGTTGAAGATGGTGCCTCGGAAGCAGTCTACTATCATGTGCATTTGGGAACCAATAGCTAAATGCAGTGTTGCGCTTCCGCACAATCTGGTGATAGTAAATGTGATCACTTAAAGTTCAGTATGGGTGATGGTCTTAACATCTATCCATTTGTCCGCAGTTTGGACATTGCAAAACTCTAGTCAAAGACTAGTGACAGACTGGCCACCTGGCCTAGATCCGAATAGAGATAATACTTCGCCTCTCTTTGGAAAATGAGTCAGAAAATAAATTTCCTCTGGATCGATTTCGAGCCGGTGTCCTCCAATGATGAAACACTGGTCCTGCGTGCTCCACCTGTCTACCAGCCATTGTAGAAAGTCTACCTGCGCCCTCATGCCAAGTATGGCCCAAAATTTCAGTAGTCTGCATGCTCTTAAAGCCTGTATTGAAGGTGGATGGAGTAATGTGGCTTGATCCACATCTTCATGTTCTCTTTCCCGCCAAATAAGCATCTTGTCTATCTGCATTGCAAAATAGGCAGTTTAGAATTTTGTGATTTCAAAACATTTGGGTAGAAATGAGAAAATATAGGGTTAAAACGTGTTTCGCGGGGTCTGCACCCGCCGTGTTAGGGACAATGCGTAGGTTCACACTCGTCCTTAAGGGCAGGTGCGGGACCTGGACTATTTCGTTTGTACGAAAAAGTTGGGGTTCACAGGGTATACATGGTACGCCTGCGCAACCACCGCGAGCGATTTTTAACCATAAGTTTTCTCAAAAAATGAATTTTAAAGCCCTAAAAATGAAAATGAAATGGATGAAATGCAAGTCAGAGATGATGTGGATTACCTGGAGAGGACGGTTCTCGATTTCAGCGGTCGGATTTTTCGCAATCTTCACAGGAAGTTTTCTTACCAAAAGCTCTTACTTTTTACTCCAAAGCCAAACGGTGAAAATGAACTTGCAAAAGCCCTTTTTATAAGATTTTTTGAATAAATGAATT
Organism: Pinus taeda; assembly: GCA_000404065.3. Taxonomy (NCBI): domain Eukaryota; kingdom Viridiplantae; phylum Streptophyta; class Pinopsida; order Pinales; family Pinaceae; genus Pinus; species Pinus taeda. The sequence continues at coordinate 11,775 of APFE030608767.1, read as the reverse complement.
TTTAATTTATTTATTTTTCACTTTAAAAAGGTCACTTTTGGTACATTTTTATTAATTTTTAAACAGATATGAGTAATGCTTGTTGTTTTTGTGCAGAAGATTGGATGTTCGGGTAGAATTGGTCATTTTCAACAAAAAACATAGGAGTCCTCTTTAAGCTATTTTCTGACTCGTAAAATATGAAAAGATTGCCAAGTTTTTCTTTTTATACTCGTTAAAATGGAATTAAAAGGACGGTCCACTTACAGCTCTTTTCTGACCGTATAAACATGAAAATATTGCCGGACTTTTGTCGTTTCAAGTTCGATATTGGTAATAAAATGACGTGTTTTCGATCACTTTTTTACTTTTTCAGGTTGAAGGCACTAATTATGAAAAGTACTCCTTGATCGTAATGATAAAGCGGTTCTCTCAAGTATTATTTTATACCTTTTCGGGCTTGGGAGTCACAAATTTACGAAAAAGGACAACCATGGAGTTTTCTTAAGTTTTTCTTCTGACTCCCTAAAATTGAAAAACGTCGAGTTTCTCCTATATTGGACTTGTTAAAATTTAACAGTAAAGGACCTGTTCAATTACAAATAGGAACGGACCACTCCTTCTTAGGGTTCGAATCTTAAACTAAGTTGGACTCATCCAAAGGATAAGCTTATAACCAAGCAAATGTTATCCTACTCAAGCTTGTCAAAAATAAAGAGGTACTTTCCAGAAATGGTGGGGGTAAAGAGAGAAAAATGAAGTTGATTGTTATACTTTGTCTTTCGAAAAGCAATCAATCACTCTTGAACAAGACACTTTTCGTTCACCTGGGTTGGGAAATCCTTTTCCTAACAGTTAATCAAACCATATTGAAAGTCTTCAGCCAGTTTCCAAGTATTAACTTTGGGTCAATTGTAACCAAACCATCTGTAGTGTCGTTATGTGTTCAAGAGGTCAGTTCAAATAAACCATTCATTTTCAAAATATTTGTCATCCATCTTGACCATCCTTGAGTTAGTCCTTGCCAAATATATTTCTTCAAACTTGATTTATGATTTCGTGTTGTGGGCTTACCTGCGACGGATCACTTTCTATCGACTCCAACTCATTATCTAGAAAGATGATATAGAAATTGTCAGTACCTTGGAATCTGCATGCCTTAATGGCAGGTTTCTCGCCTTTGACGACAGGTTGCATCATTGACCTTCGATCAAAGGATTCTGTGATGTGTTCGACATCGACTCATTCATTCACATTTCATGGATTGTACTGAGTACTTTGAGGGCCATTGACATTACTGGTGGTTCCTCTCACACTTGTTAATAGTTTACATCATTGACTGGCAATCAAGTGGTTTCTACCATGTTTGACTTCGACACATTCATTCACATGGATAGAATCGTACTAGTTCGGGAAGTAGGAATGAAGACCCTGGATCTAGTTTCCACCGTCTAGGCTACGAGGAATTCTGTTATTCATTATACAGTGTACTATTCATAAACATATGGTTGCGTCCATATTGTGTCTACATATGTCTATAATTGTGATGTATTACAAAATCATTCCTATATCAGAGCAGTTTAGATAGTTTCTAATAAGTTTTGATTTGAGTATGGGAATGCCTACCTCAGGGATGATATGATCATATATAT
>APFE030608760.1:0-57343 GCA_000404065.3 Pinus taeda | reverse complement strand
ACAAATGCAATTTTTGCATAAAGAGGTCAATTTTAAAGGGTAGTGTGTTAATGTGGTCCTTAATCAAACACACTTTCTAGAGCCCATGGAGCTCATTTATGTTTATGATATTGGTTTTAGAATCCTTGGACCAAACTCATAATGTGTCCCTAAATGGCCAACTATTGAAACTAATATCCCATAAATGTTGATAAAAGCACCATGAAAATATTTTTTTGAAAAAAATCACATTTTAATAAAAAAAATTAAAACATAAATTAAAATATAAATATTTAATTTCAAATTCTAATCTATATCTATCGGGACCAAGAGCACCAAGGCACACCTATTGGCATGTGGGCGAGTGACACAAGGTTCAAAAGCATGCCAACAAAGCCCCCTTAGATACCTACATTCAACATTTGTGAGCAAGTGAGGTCTCACCAGAGGTATACTAATCTGGTTCAAAGTAACCCACCCTAACTAGTGCAATTTCCATATGTCGCAAAGATACGCATTAATGAAAATATAATCATACAACCTTACTACATACATTGAATAATCCCAACATCTACAATGGGTACTGTCAAAGTATAATATATGGTTTAACCTAAAAAGTAAACATCATACGGGCATTCGTTGTGTGAGCGCAAGACCAAATTTAATGCAAAATAATAAAACATAGTCCATTTATTTATGTAGTGACACAATGATTTACAATACCTAAATTAGCCACCCAAAATCTTCATCAAAAACCCTGCAAAATGTCTATAATTCATTCATTGATCCCAACAGTGGTACAAAACAAATGAGTGATAGTAATGTGGAACTGAAATAAAATTTATGTGTATTTAATATTTGTATTAAGCATCAACAATACAAGTTATACACTAGCTTCATATACCCGAAGGTAGGAACTCAAACTATTACCATTAACGTTACACTTATGGGCAATGCCATGAAAATTAACATAGCGGATATTTATAGTAAAATAGCATGGTAACATAGCCACAATATATTCATCAACAAGTCTAATAACATTGAATTATCATCTAACAATAGAAAAAAAATAAAAAGCCTCTGCCATCAACAACAATCACTTATATCGATTTTGACTTTAGCATCCTATTTAAAGGAAGCTCTAGCCAACTCACCTTGATGAGTTGTCCTTGCATGTGTAGGGCATATGTCTTTCGTTGAACCATACCAAGTCGAACCACCACCACTTCATATGCCTAACCAACCTCGAACCCTGAGCCACTCTATCAGGGTTTTACACCAATTGAAGCGAGGGCCTCTACAGTCCTTGCCACAAAATTTTCAAACATTTCTACAGCCTTGTGTGTGGTTTATTTATTACCTTTACTGATCCAATAATGTTTTTGTTAGTTTCCATAGGCATAGGAATATTTTGGAATAGGTGTTCATTCTTGACAATAATTTTGTGCACAATGGCTTTTTTTGTAGCGAGATCATCTATGACATGCATGGCTTCATCCTATAGTTTTTTCACTCTCTAAGCTAGCTATCACTACTCCACTCTCCATTCAATAGTATTTTTTCCCAACGTCACAATTTTGACCATTGCATCTCCACATTCTGACAAGGATAGAGATATTGATTACTACATATGGTTTCATTCTATTTCTTTGTAATTTGAATTCTAGTGCCAATGTCATTGAGCTCAACATTATCTTGTCACCCTTAATTCCTCGATCATTAGAGATAATTGTTCTAGTTGTTTTTTCATCCAATATTGTAATTCCCATGGAATTCATAGTGCTCAATCTTTGCATTGTTTCCATGAGATGGTTAGCTAATTCCAACGTAGTAGAGAAAATATTGACAGGGATACTACAGTTGCAAGAGGACCGATTTATGGCAGGGTTCCACTAAAATCTGCAAAAGGCTAGTGAAAAGGCTTAGCATGATTTCCATATTAAGCAAAATAAATTCCAAGTTGGTGACCTTGTCTTAATATACAACAATAAGTTTTTGAAACACCTTGGAAAATTTCATATACATTGGTTGGGTTCATATACTATTATGTATGTCACAGACGCAGGGGTTTCCCAGTTGGAGAAATTAAATGAGGATCCCATTTATGGACTTTTCAATGGGATCTTCCCAAAATTGTACAGAGATAGTTTCCCCACCTTCCAAAATGGATCTATATATATATAAAAGAAGCATAAGCTTTGTTTTTGTAAACTTATTTGTGTATGTAGGAAGGAGTTGTGAAAAAGGGAATGTAGAGAATGTTGTGACCATGGGAAATAGTGCAACAAGCTTGGCAGAGTAAAAATTTACTGTCGTTGTGAAGGATAGGTACTCTAAGAATCAAGAACAACACGTAGTCAGGGAAACAGACAATTGGATTATAAGTGCAAAGTATTGATGATAACTTGAAAAGTGGACTATAACTTGTAGTTGGCGACAACCACTACAACTGAAAAAGCTTAGAAAAAGACATTGAAAAATTTGTGTGCTACCCATGTCGGTCAAGCACTATGGGAACTATATCAAAGGCTATACTAAAATTAAGGTAATATCTATTCTAAATCAATGACTATGTCATAAGGAATGTTGGCATGACTTCCACCATGGCCAAAACCACAAACAATGTTCTTTCCCAGAATGCCTTCTCATGTGAATATTGACAATGTTATGAAAAGATAAGGCCATAATCACAAAATTTATCGTGGATGAAAAGGTGTGTTAACAACATAAATAGAAACCTTCTTCAAAAGTTCTGAATGTTGAATAACCTTAGACGAATTTGCTATGAAAATGAAAGATTCCCTCAAATGAATAGTTTAATTCCAGGCATTAAAGTTCAACATTATAATAGGTACACACTTATTTAAAGTAGTTCAAAATTGTAATAGCTACCCACTTATTTACAGTTACTTCAATTGGCCTTTGAATAAGGTTATATACTTGAGTTTGTACACCTCTTCCTTATGATTTCCTTGGAATTATGGGTTAACTGTACAGTAATTTAATGTGACATATAAATCTACATTGGCACAAACATTATCTATACTATTGTTTAAATTTATAATGAAAATGCCACTTGCAATTCATTCCACAAATGCTAAGAAATATGTATTATATTGATCTTGGAGTATCTATTGAAAACGAAGATTGACATATAAATCTACACTGACATGAACCTTGTCTATACCATTGTTTAAATCTATAATGAAAATGGAACTTGCAATTCATTACACAAATGTTGAGAAATATGTACTATATTGATCTTGGAATATCTATTGAAAATTCAAGTCTCAGGGACCCAGAGGAAGCTCATGTGTAGCTATGATTCATTTTATTTTATCAATATTATTTATATGGAATGGTAATTCTTCAGAAAAACCTAAGGGATACTCCACTCATGGGACATCATAGGGGACAATTGAACATTATTTGTCCATAAGCATGAATGGAGCGTCAAATGGAAACATTGAACGTTCCACAATTCTTCCAAAAAAATATTCAATATTATTTAGATTTATATTCAAATTATAAATTCTTATACTCGCTACTATTATTTATCCACTCATTTAAAAGAAGAAAAAAAATCAAATACCCATTTGATAAGAGCTAATTCCAATTAAATTTCATACCCATTTGATAAGAGTTGATTCCAATTATTATCACTATATCTCTGAATACTTAAAAATGTCTCTTCCCTTCGCCATATTACTAAAAAAATAATTTTTTTAATATAATAAAATTGTTAAAATTGAAAATAAGCTTTTAAATTTTATAGATAGAAACTTCCTTGTTGAGGGTAAAAGACTTACTTTTTCTTAATATTAAAGACTTAATTTTTCTTCATATTCTATTTTATTTTTTCTTCTCTAGTAACAAGTTATATTTTCAATTAGGTTTCCTTCTATTGGGCTAAAAATAATTCTTCAAATTAGTCCTCAATCTCCACATAAGTTATTCATTTAGAAATTATCTGCAACACTCCTTTATATTTCCTTTGGAGTAATACCCATTCAATGTATTTACAACTGAAACAAATAAAAAATGAGAGGTCATGCTATTAAGAAATCTTATTGAAGCTCTTAGAAACAACGCATATCTATTTTTTTATGTCTTTTTTTGTCATCATAGTTGTTTCTAGTATTGGTAAACACGAGTGCTAGTGTGTCTCTAACATTTTCATTCAGGAATAACTTTAACTTGTTCATTTGCTAGGAACAACTCCAACGCCCTTGACATGTTCTATAATGAATGTATGAATCATTTATAAGCCATTTTTCAATATGGTCTTATACAAGTTATCTACTCACTCTTCTGCAAAGTCTTGTTTAGTTATTCCTTGCAAATGAGTGCAGTAATGATGGTGGTTGTCTGCATGGAACACAAATGGTAGTGTTAAATAAAATTTTTGATGATTGATATAATATCACATTGCCTCCACCTAACTGACATTGGCATATGAACCATTTTTTGACCTAAGAGTCCTCAAAACTATTAGCAAAGCCTTCAACATTAGAGAGATCGTGAATTGTAACTAGTGTACGAGTAGTGGAAAATGTGGCCTTTGCAGCCTTGTGATTTTTCCATAAAATAAATAGATCCATAGTGAATGCCATGAAGACTAGAAAGATCAATATATCTTTAAATTATCTCTCAACTATTTCCCTCATTCCATATCCACTGGTAAGAAGTTATGGAAAGTAACATAATAGTATAAATACATACCTATCTTGTTATGTCAATGTGGGGGCATTATTTTTTGTGGAATGTGAAGCACACTCAAACCTGAGTAAGCCAAGAATTAGAAGAACTATAACCATGTTATCGACACCAAATGATGTTATATATAATTAATAGAAACATGTTGCTAAGTACAGAACTATGTGTCAAATAACTGATTGATGAAAACTGTAATGACCAAAAAAGTGACACAACTATGTCAAATGGACTATGTGTCTTGTCTGAATGAATCATGTTTGAAAAAGAAACATTGCAAAAATTAACATAGTTGAAAAAGAGCATAAATAACACCACATAATTCTAGACACATGGTCTTATTAATAGTTGGAAATCTAAATTTCATTTTAGTCTAAAATCTATATGGTTTGATCTAACCATATTCAACCATAGAAGAAAATTTCAAAATATAATACATGTGAATACAATGCCTAAAGCACAAATAAAATACAACTTAAAATCTCAAAGACTCTGTAAGCAAGTGAACGGGGGCTACTTCCCCTTAGTGCTCCTCATCTTTCTTAGCTTCTTGAGATGAGGTTCCCATGAAGCCACCATGAGACAACCACTACTAGATGGTAGCATCTGCGAGAATAAAAAAAAGATAAATTCAAATAAATAGAAACCTACTTCAAAAGTTCTCAATGTTGAATAACCTTAGAAGAATATGCTATGAAAATGAAAGATTCCTCAAAATGAATAGTTTAATTCCAGGCATTAAAGTTCAACATTATAATAGTTACACACTTATTTCCAGTAGTTCAACATTATAATAGTGACCCACTTATTTACAATTACTTTGCTTGGCCTCTTAAAAATGTTATATACTTGAGTTTGTACACCTTGTTCTTACAATTTCCCTGGAATTATGGGTTAAGTGTACAATAATTTAACGTGACATAGAAATCTACACTGGCATAAACAGTATCTCTACCATTGTTTAAATTTATACTGAAAATGGTGCTTGCAATTCATTCCACAAATGCTAAGAAATATGTATTATATTGATCTTGGAATATCTATTGGAAATGAAGGTCGACATATAAATCTACATTGACAGGAACCTTATCTATACCATTGTTTAAATTTATAATGAAAATGGAACTTGAAATTCATTCCACAAATGTTGAGAAATATGTACTATATTGAACTTGGAATATCTATTGAAAATGAAGGTCTCACGGACCTAGAGGAAGCTCATGTGTAGCTATGATTCATTTTATTTTATCAATATTATCTTATGGAATGGTGATCCTTCATAAAAAACAGAGGAATGCGAGTGCACACTCCACTCATGGGACATCATAAGGGACAATTAAACATCATTTGTCCATAAGCATGAATGGAGGACGTTCCACAATTGTTGCAAAAAGATATTCAATATTAATTAAAATGATAAATGCTTATACTCACTAATATTATCTATCCACCCATTTAAAAGAAGAAGAAAAAAAATCTCGTACCCATTTGATAAGAGTAGATTCCAATTATTATCAAAATATATCTGAATACCAAAATATGTTGCTTCCCCTCACCAAATTTATAAAAAAATAATTTATTTTTCTCTTAATATAATAAAATTGTTAAAATTTAAAATAAGCTTTTAAATTCTATAGATAAAAACTTCCTTGACGAGGGTAAAAAACTTATTTTTCTAAATATTAAAGACTTAATTTTTCTTCATATTCTATTTTATTTCTTGCTTCTCTAGTAAGAAGTTGTATTTTCAATTAGGTTTCCTTCTACTGAGCTGAAAATAATTCTTCAAATTAGTCCTCAATCTCCTTGTAAGTTGTTCATATAGAAATTATCTACAATATTCCTTTACATTTCCTTTTGAGTAATACTTATTTGATTTCTTTTATGGGTTTAATTTCCTACTTATTTTTTTATTCTAACAAGATCCCCTTTCGTTTTGTTGGATATGGTTGAAAAGTTATATTTTCCATTGGGCTCCCTTCTGCGAAGATGAAAATAGATTTTCTGATTTTTTTCCTAAATAACCACACAACCAGTTGATCCAGGTGGCTCCAGAGAGGCACATAGGACAAAGATGGCTCAAAACTCAAAGTGTTTAGATTATGCCTAAAATAGGTTCATATTAAGTATCTCGTCGTCGTGATCGCGGAGGTGCGAATGGTTCGTCAAACCGAGCTCGTATGTGAAAGATAAATCTCTTCAAAGTTTGATATGACAGGGGAAAGAGGGGCCCACAGTGTACCACATGGCATCCCAGTATGCCGGTGGGACCCACATGGCAGCCCATCAAGCAGTAACACTTGGCATTTTTTTTCATTGGTCTCCTAAACCTGCATAAGAGAAAAAATCATTTTTATGGAAAATGGTTAGTAAATAACCATATAACAAAATTTGTTTTAAAATATAGTTATTAATATAACTATATGAAAACATTAATTAGTATAAGGCCAACAGGCCACAACGTCCCACCGACCCAAATTGCAATCGCAACCAAAAAAAAAATTCAAATATGGTTTCGGGATCGACGGCGAGCCACCAGCGATGGACCCAGCCGACACCCTATCACCCCAACCCACTATATATGCCGCCAATTGCAATGTGCCAACACCGCGCCGATCGACAATATGAATATCAGTGAAACCACCATATATTGCGTCGCTTATTATGTCAACCACCATGCCAATCATCAATTAGGAATGTCGATCGCCAATTAGGAATGTTGCCAATATAGATATCGACGAAACCATGTAAATCGCGTCAATAACGTCGCCAACGCCCATGTTAAGTGTCGATTTCCAAGGTCGGTCGCCAATTTTAATGCGCCGATAATGTAGTAGCAATGGGGTTTAAGGGCCCCGAACCCCATTAATGTATCATTTTGGGTTTGAAAAGAAACTGTAATATATTATTTCAGGAGGGGCAGGGTTTAACCGCCCGACCTTCTCCCTATTAACCAGCGATTTTTACCAATCCTCCTAACTAATCACCTTGGTAAATCTGACAAAGTCCTTCTTTATAAACGCAGAGTTTTTACCTCTGCAGAGTTTGAGGAGGTAGAATACAAGCATGCTTTTCGAGGAAGTTAATTAATATTTTAATGCAAAAACCATGAATTTTGTAGGAGGGCAAAATTTTCACTTTGTCAGAAATTGACAAATTTTATATGGATTTTACACCTCTCATTGCCACGAACACAATGGTGTTGTTCGTTTCTTCCTCAGAGTTCAGGATTTTTCAATTATTTCTAGAATGCATGTGGAACCATGATTCCAGCAAAAACAGGGAGCGGAACCATGAGCCATGAGATTTTCCCAAGGAGGTAAAAAATTTTGACATTTCAGAATATAGTCAAGTTTATACTTTTTTTTCATGGTTTTCTACAGGAATCACAATGGCGAGACCGGATTCGCCATGTGAGTTGCAGATTTGCAGTCCATCCATGGAGCAAAATCTTTGAGGAATCTCGGGGGAATCTAAAAGATTTCTTGAGCCCAAAATTCTCAACTTCTCAGAATTCAGATTTTGGATAGTCGATTCAGCACTACTCAATGACACAAATCTGATGGTGTCTTCAGATTTCTTATTCTCTCATTTCTTCTTCTAGCCACTTTTCTAAGTGCCAGCGCAGATGTCCATATTCATGTGTGAGCAGCCATCTTCATACGATCGATGCCTCAAGATCGATGGTACGAGAAGCTTCAGCAGTGTGACATCCACTTCTTCAGATGGCCCTTGGTTTTGAGGTATATGATGTGTTCATGTACTTATTCTTTCTACATTATACTGCACAAATCCTTAATCGATGTTGATGTAGGATCTTGTTTATTACATTTCATGATTCCTTGCTTGATTTGATGCGAAATTTTCTATGTGATGTACTTGTTGTCATAACTCTTCATCTTATGTTTTAATATCCCTTGTTGTATGTTGTTGGGATGCTCTTGTTGTTTTCATTCATGTTTTGTTTTGACATCCCTTTCGTGCCATGTTGGTCGGATGTTCATCATGCATGTTTTTGTATCATACTGATAGGAGTCTTTTGATTGAGAGTTCTAGTTGTGGAACATCTCTTAGAGCCACTCCCGTGTTAGGGCATTTTTCCTTGTATGATCGCGGCGTCGTCTCTTGTGTACATCACCATTATTGACAGCACTAAATGCAACGGCCTACATCATCTTGACACTGGGGCCCAAAGACATAGTCCCTCCTGGACGAACTTCGTTATCAATGCTTATGTTTTCATTTGCTGATGATTGCTATGTTCCTCTTCTTTTCCACATGCAGATGTATTCGTTAATTTTCTTTTAAAAAGAAATTTTAACACATCACAAAAGTAAAAGGTCTTGGAAGGGTCCTTCTTCAAACCTGGACCTCGATCACCAGTTAATCTAAAATTCTCTGCAACACTCCTTTGCATGTCTTTTGGGTTTAATTTTGTATTTACTTCCTATTTGTTACAATACTTTGTTTCGTTTTGTTGGATATACTTGAGAGAAGTAATACATGAAGAATTTACAGCTCAAAAGCTTATGTTCTTAAATATTTTTAATATAAGGCTAGAGTGCATAACAGGGACTTCCCGAAGGTCAACTTTGATATAAGGTCTGAGGGACTATTAAGCTTAAATTTTAATTGCGTGTATTTTTGGTCAAACATAGGTAAAAACCAAGTCAAAATGAAAAATTTAGTGTTGGAACTGCATTGTACGATCACTGGTATTGCTAGGGAAATGCATTTCTGGCCAATGAAATGTGTTTCCAGCATGTGGGATGTGCTTGTGCAACTAAAAACATGTTTCAAGGATGTAAAACACACATTTTTGGAAATGAGCCTGGTATGGCCCTGTACTATACGTTTCTTGGAATATAGGTGGGAGGACATGATCCACTATTTCGTCTGTGGAAACGAACCATAAAAAAAAATTAACACATGCATGAAACAGAAAAATAATAGGTTCTTCCAGCTAAAATTATCTTCAACTACAATAAAGGCCTTGATCTAGACAAATAGACATAAGATTCCTTTCAAAAATGAATGAGGCTTTTTAGGGTTTGGTTAGGCAATACTATGTGAGGGAACATCTAGCATGAACTTTCCAAGTGCAGTGCGAAGATTAAAATTTTCTTTTGGTTTCTTTGCTTCTTGTGCTTGTCCTGAGTCTAATGAGCTAGAATCATTTCATGTGTTGTCTATATCATATTTAGAAGGAGAATCTTCAAACCTAGGTCAGTGAAAGTACATAAACATTAAAAAGTAAAACCATATAATTAAAAAGTAAAATCGTACAATGCTTGCATATTTATGCTCATCTATCATGCAATACAACAAAATTTATTGGGATAAATTTTTAAAATCTATTAACTCATAATAGCAACATGAACATTCTATGAGAAATCATTCTGTAAAAGTCTATACTTAAATGCCTTTCCTATTTTCCTTGTAAAAAGACCGTATTGGTGACTGCCTTATATTTTCTTCCAAACTTTTTATATTGTGCTTGCCAATGCGAGGTTTTGGCTACTGAGAATATTGTACTGATCTAGATTGAAATCAATTTAAGGATTTAGTGCTCCATCACATTCCTTCGAAGGAGGTTTTTCCACAGCAACACTTTTATTGTGTTATATACACCTTTAAATTCAAACTTTACATGCTTCTCCTGAATATATGTAAGAAAAATAATGAATTCAGCAAAGATCTATTTTAATATTCTCTCAAACCCAATATTGAAAATACTACCTACTAAAGTGGGCATTTGAGAATTCGATTGGGAATGCCCAAAACCTATAGCCTTTCGACCGCAAGCCTACAAGTAGTACAGAGACGATGTTGTGCCACTCAGGTTTCCAGATAGCCGAAACAAAATAAATGAAGGGGGAAACTATGCCTATTACCAGATGAAATATAAACCCTATTTTTTCGATGGTTTCAAGTCTCAAATTTAAAGAACAACTCAATCGAAACAAAATAAATGAAAGGGACAAACTATGCCTATTACCATCTAAAATATATATCCTATTTGTTCGATGGTTTCAAGTCTCAGATTTACAAAACAACTCGATTGAAACAAAATGAACGAAGGGGGGAACTATGCCTATTACCATCTGAAATATAAACCCTATTTGTTCGATGGTTTCAAGTCTCATATTTACATAACAACTCAATCAAAACAACAATATGTGCATTATGATCAAAACACAAAGAAAAGGGTTATAAAAATGCACACCAAAACATAACCCATCCGATAAGATAGAAATAAAGGGTTATAAAAATGAACAACAAAAACATAACCCATCCGATAAGATAGAAATAAATGTGGAAATAATAATCCCAACCACCGCTTTAAACAAAATGATAAACACCATGATTGCCCAGTCAACTACTGCACTATTGTAATTTTGTTTATAGGTGAAATGACTGAATTCATAGCAGAAGTACAACGCTGACCATTTCGCAACACAGCAGAGAGTTTAAGGCATTTAATAAATTTTGGTAAATAGATATGGGCAGACATTTAGTCCATGCGTGTTGCCCACACTCCATAACACCTGCAAGTTCAGAAAACCAATTACTATTTAAAATCACCCATGCTGTGTATTAATTATTTGCTCTGTCATGTATTAATGCCAAATTTGTATGTTGAGATAAATATGGATGTAAAAGTGATTTGTAATTTTGGGAAAGTTAGAGAGTGAGAGTTTGTGAGGTAGTGAGGAGAAAATCGTGGAGGAAATATTGGTGGGCACATGAAAACTAGTTTTACAGAGTTTTACAAGAGTTTACTCTACAAAACCAATGATGCATAAATCACAATAATTTTGTAATTATTTTCACTTGGAGCTGCAGCCTCCATTTATCACGTGAATGTATTTACTTATGTTTTGATATATAATAGAAAGTGTGGCTTCTTGTGATATGGTACTAATATTTCACAAGTAGATTTACTACAACCTCTTTTGTTTTACTCTGTTTTTTGTGAAAGAGTTTTGTATTTTGTTAAGCCCCTGTGTAGTTGTGATTTCCTTGCCGCAACTGAAGTTGACTTCATCACAACTGATTTTTGAGTGAGACTCCTCTCCTCTGCCCCGGTAAAAATTTTCTTACATGGTATCAAAGTGGGTTAAAATTTGTTAGTATTAAAACAAGATTTTTTACTAGCAATTAAAAATTGTTTTGAGGGAAAAATTTTTGAGTGTATTTAGCACTAGGTAGAAAGTCTTTTTCACTCAGAAATGGCAACATCAAGAAAAAGCTTGACTAATCCTTAGATACCTCAATTTAATGGAATAATTATGATTATCGGGCTACTACAATGAAGGCCCTGTTTTCATCTCAAGACATTTGGGATTTGGTTAAGAATGGCTTTCAAGAACCAGCACGTGTAGCAACATACAATGCCTTGTCTCAAGAAAAAAGAGATTTGTTGAGGGACAATAGGAAGAATGATGCAAATGCCCTATTTTACATTTTTCAAGCAGTTCATGAAAGTGTTTTCCCAAGGGTTGCAGCAACAACGAAGTCCAAGCAATCATGCGACACCCTCCAGACAACATATCAAGGCATGGCAAAAGTCAAGACAACAAAATTACAAATGTTGAGAAGATATTTTGAAACACTTTGTATGAAATTTCCTGAGAATGTAGACTCGTTTTTTACACATGTAATTTGGCTGGTTACTCAAATCAGGTCTCATGGTGAGACACTTGAAGAAAGGAGAATAGTTGAGAAAGTTTTGAGAAGCTTACCAACAAGGTTTGATGCCATTGTTGTGGCCATAGAAGAGACAAAGGATCTCTCACAGTTCTGAGTGGATGAGATTCATGTGTCACTGATTTCTCATGAACATAGACTGAATAGAACAACAAGCTCTTCATTGGAGCATGCCTTGAAGACACAAGTTTCTGTTGGTTAAGGTCGAGGCACAACAAGATCATATACTAGAGGAAGAGAAAGAAGCCCACACAGAGGTGGAAGAAGCCTTTCAAGCTCAAGTGGAAGACGCGGCAATCAAAATCCAAGTCAAGGCCCAAGCCAAAATCAAGCACAAGGTCATAGGAATGATAAATCTCAAGTCCAATCTCATTACTGTAAGAAGTATGGTCATTATGAAAATGAATGTAGGAAGAAGCAATACGACATTACTAGAGGAAGAGAAAGAAGTCCACACAGAGGTGGAAGAAGTAGCCTTTCAAACTCAGGTGGAAGAGGCGGCAATCAAAATCTAAGTCAAGGCCCAAACCAAAATCAAGCACAAGGTCAGAGGTATGATAAATCTCAAGTCCAATGGCATTACTGTAAGAAGTATGGTCATTATGCAAATGAATGTAGGAAGAAGCAATTCGACATTAGTAAAAAACAAAGTAAATTTCACAAAAGAAAATTAGAACCATGATAACATGTTTTTAGCTTGTAATGTATCACAATAAAAACAAATTGATATATGGTATCTAGATTCAAGGTGTAGCAACCACAAGTTAGGGATCATGGAAATATTTTCTAGTCTAGATGAAAGTGTTCAATCTGAATTGAGATTAAGGATTGATATCAAAGTATCTTTCATGGGCAAAGGAAGAGTTAATATCCTAACAAATAAGGGGGAGAAGAAGTACATCTCAGATGTGTACTTTGTCCCCGGTCTGAAGCATAACCTCACAAGCATTGTACAACAAATCATGCAAAAGGGCTACAATATCTTCTTCAAAATTGATGAGTGCACAATTTTGGATAGGCCTCCATGTAGACCACTGATTGCAAAGGTTCAGATGACAAACAATAGAATGTTTCCCTTAAATATAAGATCATATTTGAAGGAAGAAGGTACATAAGCACAGCTATCAATGAACTCACAAGAGGATGGAAGTAAAGATGCAACTGTTACTCAAGTGAGTTGTCAAAGAGAAGTCAAAGATGAAAATTGTTATCGCTTTTGAGATTTGGACATCTCAACTTTGGAGGTTTGAATTTGCTGAATAGGAAAGGCATGGTGAAGGGATTGCCACTCATAGAAAAACTAGACAACCTATGTGAAGGATGTATCTTAGGCAAGCAACATAGAGAGACATTTCTAGTAGGATTGTCCATTCATATTTATGTGGACCAATGTAGACACCATCAATTGGTGGCAACCGATATTTATTGACCTTCATAGATGACTACACAAAGAAGACATGGGTCTATCTCCTCAAACAGAAAAGTGGAGTGTTTGAGTGCTTTCGCCAATACAAAGCTCTTGTTGAGAAGCAAAGTGGACACTACATCAAATTCCTTAGGATTAATAGAGGTGGCGAATACATCTCAAATGATTTCCTACATTGGGAACATGGAATTCACAAGCAATTTACAACAAGATATACACCTCAGCAAAATGGTGCGGCAGAAAGGAAGAATAGGACCATTATGGAAATGACAAGGAGTATGTTCAAGGGAAAACATTTGCAAAATGATTATTGGGTTGAAGCTGTTGCATGTGCATCATATATCTTGAATAGATGTCCAACCAAAAGAGTCCAGAACGTAGTTCCTAAAGAGGTATGGAGTGGAAGAAAGCATAGTGTCACTCACATGAGAGTGTTTGGATGTGTGGCATATACACATGTCCCGGATGAGTTGAGGAACAGGTTGGACAACAAGTGACAGAAAAGTATATTTGTTGGATACAATGATGAATCCAAAGCATACAAACTCTACAATCCATTAACCAAGAAGGTCATAACCAGCAGGAATGTGCAGTTCATAGAAGAGGAAGCATGGGATGGAGGTTTAGAGAAGACAGTCAATGTCAAAGCATGTATACCACATGAGGACAAAGAGGATTTCACAGGAACAAGCAATTCCTCAACAATGACTCCCTCTACTCCTATTCAAGCGCAACAAAGTAGACAACAAGAAACACCATCAACAAATAATAGGGCAATGTTGCGCAGTCAAGCAAGTTCTTCTCCAAACACGTCGAAAAGTGCAACACCAAGTGACATGTCAAGCCCATCTTTAGCAAGCACAAGAAGACCAAAATTCAGAAATTTAAATGAAATTTATGAGAAAGATGAAGTTGAAAGCAACGCTGGTTTGAATTCATTATTTGTTTTGTTTTTTCATGTGGATGACCCAATCCATTTTGAAGATGCAGGAAAAGAAGAAAAATGGGTCGTGGAAATGGAGGAAGAAATAGAAGTAATAGAAAAGAATGAGACATGGGAGTTAGTAGACTTACCACAAGGAAAACAAGTCATTGGAGTGAAGTGGGTCTATAAGACCAAGAGCAATGTCGACGATAAGATTGAAAGGCACAAAGCAAGGCTAGTTGTCAAAGGATACAAGGAGCAGCATGGAAGAAATTATTCACAGACGTTTGCGCCAGTGGCAAGGATGAAGATAGTGCATACAGTTGTGGTAATTTCCGCGCAACATAAATGGAAAGTGTATCAAATGGACGTAAAATCAACGTTCTTGAATGGAGTGCTGAAAGAGGAAGTGTATGTTGTGCAACCACCTGATTATGAGGTAGAAGGAAAAGAAGACAAAGTGTATTAGTTGAGAAAAGCTCTTTATGGGCTGAAGCAAACACCACATGCATGGTACAGTTGGATAGATGCCTACTTGTTGGACAATGGTTTCAAAAAATGTGATAGAGAGCCTACCCTCTACATCAAAGAGAGCGATGGTAAGATTCTTATTGTCATCTTATATGTAGATGATTTGATTTCTACAGGCATTGATGATATCCTTGTCGCCGATTTCAAAGAAGTCATGAAGAGTGAATTTGAAATGACTGACTTTAGGTTGTTAAGGTATTTTTTGGGAATAGAAGTAAAGAAAACAAAAGATGGCATTTTTATCTCTCAAGAAAAGTATGTAGTAGACATTTTGGAGAGGTTTAAGATGCAGAAAAAACAAGCTCGCACCATCTCCAACTGTCATGGGGTTGAAGTTGATCAAAGAAGAATGCAACAAAAATGTCAATCCAACATTATACAAAAGAATGATAGGTAGCTTGATGTATTTCACTGCCACTAGGCCGGATATAATGTATGTAGTGAGTTTGGTGTCGAGGTTCATGGAGACACCCAAGGAGACGCATTGGCAAGCAACGAAAAGCATTCTAAGGTATGTCAATGGGAC
The DNA here is from genome assembly GCA_000404065.3 of Pinus taeda. Classification (NCBI taxonomy): domain Eukaryota; kingdom Viridiplantae; phylum Streptophyta; class Pinopsida; order Pinales; family Pinaceae; genus Pinus; species Pinus taeda. The sequence continues at coordinate 41,533 of APFE030608760.1, read as the reverse complement.
AAAACAATATGGCACTTTGTACACCGCAACAAATGATTTCAGGCTGGTTGGTTACACTAACAGTGATTGGGCAGGGAGTGTCGATGACAAAAAGAGCACGTCAGGATATGTTTTTCATTTGGGTTCCAGATCCATTTCATGGGCATGCAAGAAGAAGCCAATAGTGTCACTATCAATAGCAGAAGTTGAATATGTCATTGCAAAAACAACAACGTGTCAGACAGTTTGGATGAGAAAGATGTTGAAGAATCTTTGCCATGACCAAGAGGGAAGGACAACTATTTTCTGCGACAATACATCAGCGATTGCATTATCAAAGAATTTTTTTTCACAAGAGGAGCAAGCATATTGGTGCTAAATATCATTTTATTAAAGAGTTGATTAACAATGATGAAATTGTGTTGCAACACTGCAGGTCACAGGAACAGTTTGCTGATATTTTCACAAAGCCACTCGCACGTGAAAGTTTTGTTGATCTTAGACACAGTTTGGGAATTTTCAATGGGGGAAGTTGTGATTAAGGGGAGTGTTGAAAATAATAATCCCAACCATTGCCTTAAACAAACTAACAAACGCCATGCTTCCCTAGTCAACTACTGCATTGTTGCGATTTTGTTTGCAGACAAAAAGACTAAAATGATAGTAGAAGTACAACGCTGAGCATTCTGCAACACAGCAGAGTTTAAGGCATTCAATCAATTTTGGTAATAGATATGGGCAGACATTTACACCACGCTTGTTGCCAACACTCCGCAACACCTGCAAATTCAGAAAACCAATTACTATGTAAAATCCCCAATGATGCCTATTAATTATTTGCTTTGTCATTTATTAATGTCCAATTTCTATGTTGAGATAAATATGGATGTAAAAATCATTTATAATGTTTGGTAAGTTTGTAGTGTTTTTCACTTGAAATTGCAACCTCTATTTATCACTTGAATATATTTCCTTATATTTTGATATATAATAAAAAGTGTAGCTTATTGCGTAATGATATTAATCTCTAACAAATAAGATTTACCACAATCTTTATCTTTTTAGTTATACTCTATTTTGCCGTGAATGAGTTTTATATTTTATTAAGCCCTTATATAATTACGATTTCCTTGTCCCAACTAAAATTGACTTTTCCGCAACCAAATTCTGAGTGAAGCTCCTCTCCTCTGCCCCATAATTTTTTCCCAACAATAAATTAACCCAACAACTCAGCGGCAATTTCTCTTTCTCCACGACAACTAGTTTCATAAATAGAAACTCGCCCTTTTTATCATGTGTGTTCTATTAAAGAAATGGGAAAGCAGATGGAATAATCCTTTCTATAAAATTTTAAGCTGCTTTGCAATAGTTTTACCCCTAATTTTTCATTAATAATTCACTGAAAATGCAGAAACAAAAGTAAGATCTTCGGTTTCTACGGTTTTTTCATATGCCGCTGACTGTAGATCAAAATCTGCGCCCAAGAACTGTAGATCAGAAGAGGTTTGGAAAGAATATGCAGATGGTGGTCACCTCTTTACCGGATGCCATTTGGGATTGGGTGGTTCAGGAAGAGAGCAGAGCACTGGAGGAGATATTTTTCTACTATCCACTTTAATTTTTAGCTGTCAGAAGTGCGGAAATGAGCGTGCTTTCAGTAAAGTGGTCTGAATCTCTGTTTCCACCAGCAGAATCTGGCGTTTTTTTACTCTGCACCTTTGGCAGCTCCTCAGAAGAAGAATGCCGAAGAAGAAGAAGAATGCCAGGCCCTGGTGCTCTGTTGTCCTCGCGCACCACACAAACCATAATGTTAGAAAAAAGAAAAAGAATGTCAAAGCCAATGGAATCAAATTCCTCCCACGCCACTGGAGCTTTGCAAACTGGTCACTGATTCCTCTGAATACCGGCAGCGTCATAACTCATCTCTTTCTTAGTATTCTTCTCACACTGGACACTGATTATTGTGAATAGAGACAGCGGGGAAACTCATTTCTTTCTTCATATTCGTCGAACATGGACACCGCAGGCTTAATCGTTCAAAATGACAAACTATTCACATCGGCCCACCTATGTCTGCAAACCTTTACATAGATCTTTGCAATGAATACCAAATCAAAGGTATCTCATAAGTATTTATAGTAACAGGATAGGTCATTTCAAATGGGTCTAATTTATACTTTTATTGGAAATCAACAAAAATACAGCGAAACACTAATGGGTAATAATATCTCAAAAGTACCTGGATAGGTTATTACAAATTGGGAAGAACGTTGATCTAACTCACGCATTTTATTGGAAAACAACAAAATACATTATTGGAACTAGATATAACTAAATTTTAATTATATAATTTTTTAATTCACCACTTTATAATTTATAAAAATGTAATATTTAATTTCAAATTGTAATGTATATCAAATTTACATACACATTTTTAAAAAATGTAATATTTAATTTCAAATTGTAATGTATATCAAATTTACATACACATTTTTAACAAATTCTTTCACATGTTATAATATTTCTAAAATAAATATAAATTCTTGAGATAGTGTGTGGGAGAATAAAGTGGTTAGTGGGCACACATTAAACTAAAAGCATAAATGCCCAACACAGCGAGAAGATGGGAAAGAGCAGCAAGTACCCAAAAGAAAGTAAAGAGTCACTGACATAAGAAAGTAAGTGGGTTTAAAGTCGGTTTAAAAGAATTTGTCTATTTTATAGGGTTTTGAATTAACGATGAATGGATACACTTAAGACATTCTTTGCAATAGACTACTGATTCAAATCCCTAAAAAAAAATATTATCATAAAGAACAAATACAACAACATGGAAAATTATGACTTACAAATTACGTTTGGCCTGTGAATCACACGATCCATATTGCCTTTGCCACTACAACTTTTATTGGTAAAATCCACCTCTCCATTTCTCTTCATGAATGACAGTGATGCCCCTTTCTGCAAGCCTTACGACGCCGACGTGGGATTGCAAATCAGGCAGTTATTTACAAATGTACCCATGGAGCTAATCGTCGCGATGTAGATGTCATTATTATTCTAACTACAATAATGTTAAAGTTAAATGGAAAAATCTATTGTTCCATTAATATCCCGTGCTTTTTTCTACAAAGGGTTGTTTTCCCATACATGTGAGTTGTACTTACATATTGGAATGATATTTCCCATACATGTGAGTTGTACTTACATATTGTCATTATCATTCCAGCTTATTATCCTATTACTATCATTATGAGATATTATTAAAGAATATAACACATGTAATAAATTTCTCTTCAATATAATTTGGATATATAATTCATTCACATGTTTAACTTGTAATAAGCAATGCTAACTTTAATTGGGAAGCAATGCTAACTTTAATTGGGATATATAAGTCATTCTCATCTTTTTCTTTTTGCTCGGAAATAACTAAATTTTATTAACTGTAATTCAAAATATTTTTACAAGGAGTTGAGGCTACAGGGGTTAGAGCCCGAGAGCCATCAATGTTGCAGCACTGCCCCATTACAAAAAGAAACTGGGGAAAACAGTAACAAAGGACTAACAAACGGACATTAGAGCTAGACATAGGCTGAGAGAAAGAGAGAGATACAAGGGAAACAGAAAAGCAGATTTTTTGAGTAGACATCCAGTAAGAGGTCGAACACTTCCTCAGAGGGAAGCTAAAACCTGAGACTGACGAAGCCAAGCCGAACCGAGAGCAAAAAGCCTAGAGGTGGCCATCTGAGCAAAAAACCATGGACCAAAAGGAGGAATGCAGTCACAGATATCAATCAGCTTCCGTGTCCTCCCCATGAGTCTTCTCAACACCCCGACACGCACTGGCAATTCTGAGATTTGCTTTGCCATCCGTCGCCTGGCCGAGACTGGTGGTGCCTGTGTCCCTATCTACCTCAATTGGGCCACTGTCATCCAGAGGAGGGATACTTAAAGGCTGAATATTCTTCTGACCAGGCTCTCCCACCTGCTTAATTTCCTGTTCTCCCTCATCCATGGAGTGCTCACTGCTGTGAGAAGGGTTGGGCGAAAGGGTTGGGCGCAATGCAAGACAAAGGGGAGATTTGATTTTCTTCCTCTGAAAGAATAATAGTAATGTGAGAAGTAATCAATGGCCTGTTCAAGTTACTCTGAAATTCGAAGTGCATCGTTTGGAAAGCACTGTTAGGAACAAGCTTGCGACCAGGGTCGAGGGAGGCAAATCCTCTGGAGAGGAGGTGAGGTTAATGGGCGAGTGAGCTGGGTCTGCCGAATGGCTGACAGAAGGCTGCTTGCCACTGCCTTGGCGATCCCAGAGCGGTTCTGCTTGCCTTGGCGTTTCATATTGACAAGCAGGGGAGAGGACAATGAAAAACCAAAGAAACTAGGGCTAGACGTATGGGAGTGACCAAATTGAACCAGAGACCAGTGAACACAAATAGTGAAGACACGAGACGGAGAAATAGCACAGTCAATACAAAAAACAAAGGCCTCGGACAACTTACCCTGAATCACCAAACTAATCCCTCTGTGGAGAGTGTTGGTGCATTCGAAATACTGCCCAAGAGAACCCGAGCTAGCCTGGAAATTGCCTGTGATGATAGGCCCTTGCTTAACATCACAACACACCTTAAACCAAAGCCTGGAGCTAGAGGACTGAACGCCGGAGGTGAAATGCGCACAGGAGATCGCCATGCTTATAACCATTACCGGGCTGCGTTGGAGCGTGTCCTTCATAAATGCAAACATACTGCATTGTCCTTCCCTCATTAAAACATTCCCTTTGCGAGAGATAGAGATCTGGGGCGCCACGCTGCTCTGTAGGTGGCGGTACCAGGAGTCTTTAGTTTGCATGAGGGACATTCAATGTCCGAACGTCACCCGCATCCGGGGAAACTTCATCTGCCTGTGTCATTTCCTTCTGCACTAGATTATTGAAGTCCAGGAGTTTAGAAGCAGAGGCTAAGCGCGAGATTGATCCTACAAGTAGATGCATCCCACAGTCAACTCCCATATTAGCTAATCAGTCCGCCACTTTATTCCCTTCTCGGCGGATGTGTTCTAGAGTGACCGCTCTGTGGGAAGAGAACCAGTGTTCAATAGATCATAGCCTATTTTCCATTCTCCAACTGTTGTTGACTTTAGAGGCTAGGGATCCTTGAAGGATTCTAGAGACCATTTTGATAATGATTTGTGAGTCTCCCTCTATTATAAGAGGAAAGAGGCCCTTACCTTGAGCCAAAAGTAGCCCTCGCCATAGACCCTCCAATTCAGCTGAGTTATTTGTATCCCATCCTCTAGATCCAAGGAAAGTTAGGATAGGAGCCCCCTTGTGATTTCTAAAAATTCCACCAAAGCCTAAATTCCCTGGGTTGCCTTTTGAGGCCCCATCAAAGTTTCGCTGGAACAGATTCTCAGGAGGAGGAATCCATTTCATGGGCTGGTGGTTCTTTGGCTGCCTTGTTCCTGTAGTTAGCTCATCGTGCTTCCTTTGGAAATTCCAGTTATTCCAGATTGATTGTTCTTGGGGGATAGTTGGGAAATCCTCTTGATACCAGGTTTTGAGGAATATGGTTTCTTCGATATTTTGGTGGAGAAGTTTCCAGACTTCTTCCAGCGATCTGGTATGATCCTTGAATATTCTACCATTTCTTTCCTTCCAGATAACCCATAAGACAAAGCCTGGGATGAGCTTCCAGAGGAAATTTAGGATTTTGCTTTGATATGGGTTGTGGTCCCAGTTGCGCACAGTATCCCTGATATCTTCATTGGATCTATTGTTCTTTTGGCAGCGAAAGCTAATCTTTTTCCAAATCTTTTGTGCGAATGGGCAGTGGTGCATCAGATGCATTATGGTCTCCTCATTCTGTTTGCAATTGGGACAGAGCGAGGGCCCATGGAAATTTCTTTTTCTTAGATTGTCCCACGTAAGAATCTTGTTGTGACAGAGGAGCCAAAGAAAGGTGGACACCTTCGACCAAATGGAGGGGTCCCATATTTTGCTCCATAACGGATCTACCACCATGTAATCCTTTATAAGGATATTGTATGCTTCTCTCGTTGAAAAAATTCCTTTTTCTTCATATCCCCATCTAAGGATGTCCTTTTCCTAAGAGTGTTGAAATTTCCGTTTCAATAATTCTGTGTCCAGGATTTGTTGGATTTGTTCTTGCTCCTGTCTTAGGATTAGAGAGGCTGGGAGCCATTCTCTGTACTCATGATTTTAAGAGGTTCCCCAGAAGTTTCCCACTGTATCAAAGGGGTGCATATCTGGTATCAGATTAAGATTGAGAGAGAGTTGGTATTTGAGGGCGGGGATCTGCGGCCAAGAGTCTTCCCAAAACCTTGCACTGCTACCATTCTTTACTTCCCAAAAGCTATGTTGTTGAATGAGATTCTTATGTTGCTTGGCTGAATTTCACATGATTGAACCTGGGCTGAGTTCTGATAGTCTAATAAGTTCCTCCATTGGATAGTTTCGGGCATATTTGGTTGTCCATAGTAGGGCCCAAGGTGAGCGGGGTTCAGTTAGCCATTTCCACCATATTTGTGCCCCCATAACTTCATTGCTGTGGTAGGGGTCTCGTAAACCGATACCTCCTCCTTTTTTTGGAAGACAAGGTGCAGTCCATTTGACTAGAGCCCACTTTCACCTGAGTCCATTACCGCCCCATAGAAAGGATCTTTGGAGAGAGATAAGTTCCATAAGAACCCATTTTGGCACCGCAAGGATGGAGAAAAGGTATAAGGGCATAGCCTGAAGAATAACTTTTATGAGGACGAGTTGGATTACCATGTTGAGAGATCTATGGGTCCAAGAGGATAGACGCGCCTCTAACTTTTCTAGCAGTATTCTCCAGGATGAGTGCTTTAGGGCTGTGGCTATCAAAGGTGCACCTAGATAGGTAGAAGGAAGGCTAGCTGAAGAAAAGCCCAGAATACGGATAATGGCAGATTTTATGGCAGGGGGGGTATGAAAGAAGAAGATCTGAGATTTGTCTTTATTGATAGAGGCACTTGAGGCATCCGAGAAATTAGACAAGAGGGCTTTGATTTGGCGCACTTCATGGACAGAGGGGTGCCCAAACAGCATGTTATCATCTACAAATTGTTGATGGGTGAAAGAAGGGGAATTGTGGAAGGAGAGGCCTTTGATACGCATTGACTGCTGAGCCGACCTGATACTACAGCCTAAACCCTCGGCCATTATAACAAACAGAAAGGGGGAAAGGGGGTCTCCCTGCCGGATGCCCCGAGTAGGATGAAAGGTAGAGGATGGAATGCCATTGATAAGGACTGAGAAAAAAGAGGATGAGATGAGGCTCATAATCCATCGAACCTAGGGAGCAGCAACGCCAAAAGCTATTAACATCTTTTCAATGTACACCCAACTAAGACTATCAAAAGCCTTTGACAGATCCAGTTTGAGGAGCATACCTGGCTTTTTAGAGATCTTCAGAGAGTGAATTATTTCATGAGTCAGGATGATCATGTCCATTATCTGCCTCCCTTCAACATATCCCGATTTCTCAGGCGAAATGATGGGAGGAAGAAGAAGTTTGAGCCAAGATGCTATGATTTTAGACACAATTTTATAGATTATATTGCATAGAGCTATCGATCTGTACTTATCAGGTGTGCTTGGATGATCCACCTTAGGCACCAAGGCTATGAAAGTAGCATTCACTCCCAGAAACATCCATCTCAAGGATCGAGATTCCTCCACCACCTGCCAAACTTCCATCTTGATGAGTTCCCAGAAGCTGTGAAAGAAATTAGAGGTAAAGCCATCCGGGCCTGGGGCTTTGCCTGCTTTCAGTTGACACACTGCCCGTTACACTTCTTGAATATCCACGAGCTTGAGAAGCATTTGGTTATGCTCTTCTGAGATAAGTTTGGGGATATTTCGGGTAACTTCCTCAATAGCCTGAGTTCTATCGCCATTTGGCTCCTGATGCATCTGCTTGAAGTAGTTTACTAGAGTACTTTCAATTTCCTCGTGTTTTTCCACCTTGATTCCTTGCTCGTTTTGAATATGAGTTATATTGTTATGCATCCTGCACTGGATTGTAGTGCTGTGAAATAATTTTGTGTTTTTTTCTCCATCCTTGAGCCACCAGACTCTTGACTTTTGCCTCCATAATGTTTCTTCCTGTTTATCCTTTTCAACAAGCTGCATTTGAAGAATTCTTTCCTATTCTGAAAGTTCCTCTGATCGGCCACTTATGATAAGCTTCTGTTGTAGCTGCTTCATATCTTTCGCGAGGGCCTCTTTACCCTGAAAAATATTGCCAAAAGATGTGTGGTTCTAATGCTTAATATTGGCTTTTAAGTGCTTGAGCTTTTGCTGGAATTGGAACATTTTTGATCTTGGAGGAGGAGAGAAACTGTTCCATTCTGTCTTGCTAATTTTTGGAATTCCGGGTGAGGCAGCCAGAAGGCTTCAAAACGAAAAGGTCTGGGAAGCATGTTCCCCGGACGGGACCATTGGAGGGAAATGGGCCAGTGATCAGAACCGAAGAAAGGCAGGATAGAGGCTGCAAAGTCTCCAGGTGAATGACCCATTGTTGAAAGGAAGATCAATGAGCCAATTGTTTTGAATGAAGTCCTTAAAAATTGCTCCTTCCTGTATTCCTCTGCTTCTTCCTCCTCTCTTTTCTTCTATTTTTATAATCATGTTGAAATCACCCCCTGCAATCCAAAGAGGGAACGATCTGGTGTTGTTAATTTCTAAGAGAGAATTTAGAATTCCGGCTTTAAGAGAAGTTTCCTATGGAAAATAAACATTGGTAAGTAACCCATGGATGTTTGTGCCTATTATATGAATGATTGCTTGAAGAAAGTTCCTGTGTGCATGGAAATTGTCGAGCCTGATAGCTCTTGAGTCCCAGATTATTGCTAGGCCTCCAGAGGCTCCATTAGCTTCCACCACCATATTGAGGCTCCTAGGCCATATTTTGGTAGCTAATCTGTCTACTGTAATAGAGCTGGATTTGGTTTCTTGCAAGAACAGTACATGAGGCTTTTCTTGCTTTATCATTTTTTTGAGAATTTGAGTTTTCCTAGGGCCATTGAGCCCTCTTATATTCCAAGAGATTAATTTCATTGGGAAGGATTTTTTCCAGTACTGTAGTACTTGGTTAGCTTGGAATACCTGCCAGAGTCCACTAGCATCTGTCCTACTGTGATTTTTGTTTGTAGATATGTTTTCCTTCCCCTTTTTTTGATATCTTTGGCCATGAGTCTGCTGTCCCAACAGCCTCCAGTCTGTATGCCTAGTGCTTTTTGTCTCTGCACCCTAGAAAGGACTTCTTCCAGGTTCTTAAGTTGTCCTGCTGGAATATTGTCAAATTTGTTTGTTGTACATGCTTTTTCCATACTTGTGATGTCCAGATCCCCAATATCTATAACTTCTGTTTCTTCCTCCATAAACTGAGGATGATTTGGTTCTTCAATCGGTTCCTCTTCTTGATTGGAAATCGATTGTGGAATCTCCATGGGTATGACTTGAGTGGACCAGAGTGTTTCTTTTTGCTTGTCTGATGTAGAGATTTCCTTACCTAGCTTATCTGTAATAGGCAAAGTGGGATTTTTCGGCTTCATTTGTATGGTTTTCATTGACTCTGGCTCTGTTTGTGCAGGAGAATCCAAATGCGTGTCCATCTGATTAGTTAGTGCCCCAAAATTGTTGCTTGTTGAAGGCATAGAAGGGCTAGATTGATGTACTTTGGCTTTCGAAGCTTGTTTCCTGTGGGATTTTCAGCGATTTGTTACCTTGATGAAACCATCTGCCTCCAAGGCTTCCGGACCAGAGGCAGGAGAGGGTTTTTGCATTAACGGATAGTCTCTGAATAAATGCCCTAGGGCATGACATCTTTGACATCTAAATGGCACATGTTTATAATCAATAGACTGGACCCATTCAATATCATAGTGAGATATGCTTACTGCATCAGGGAGAGCTTGGTTGAGGTTCATGTAGACACATATGCGAGCAAAAGAGGTATATCTGCAGGATTTCATTTCCTCTGCTATCTTGACAAATTCACCCAGAGTGTTACCAATCGCCTGCAGGGAGTCTTCCTCCAAATATTCCACTGAAAGCGAATATAAACGGATCCAAACCGGGGCCCAACTAAGATCCTCCTTGTCCGGGTTGAAGCACTCCACCCAGCCTCTGAGAAATAGACCTGTTGCATTGAAGAAATAAGGCCCTCCATCCAGGACCCTGTTTCTGTCTTCCAGGCCATTGAAGATGGCAGTGAAGAACCCTTTTGGACCTAACTGCAGGGTTATATGTCCTTTGGGGTGCCATTTAGCAGTTATCCAACTTCTTAGAGCTCTTTCAGTCAGCCATAAGCCAATGAACTTCCTGATTAACGCGTGATATTTCATGTACTCTATCTTTGCATTGATGCGGTGGCCTGGAAAAACTACCCTCAGGCGTATAGAGGCCATAGGCTTGCATGTAGCTAAGCGAATCTTCGGCTGCTTTTCATCTTTTGTTTTCTGTTTACTGTTCAGATCCTCATTGTCCTCTTGTTGATTTGCATTTTCCGTTTCCTCCTGATTCGAATGCTGCTCATTGTCGTTTTGTGGGGGAGGTTCATCGCCCTCCCCCCGCGGGGGCTCCATGGGAAAGGGATCCCACTTATCTGTGAAGAACGGTGTCTGAGCCCGTCAATTGATGCAGGGGTGCTACAGTCTGTGACAGTCTGCCATTACTGCAGATGCATAAACCCTAGCGCGGAGAGCGTTCCCTCACCTCCCCATTCCGAAACCCTAAGTCATTCTCATCTTAACTTGTAATAAGCAATGTTATTAAAGTTAATAGGAAAAGCAATACGCCCTGTCCTATTCTCCTTATAGAAGTAGGTCTTTCCCCTATTGAGAGCTTAGCTATGACTAGGTTTTTGTTGTACAAGCACAAACTCAATAACGTAGGAGATCATAAACTTCCTAAGCTAGCTTTAAATTCCAGCAAAAACCACCTAAGGCTCAAGCGGGGGTGGTATAAAGACACGAAGGCCTGGTTAAACCTTTGGGAGATCAACGAGAATGATGCTTTGCAAAACATGAATAACATTAAAAATATTGCTACTTCTAAGTTCAAAGAAAAAATATGGTGTGAGAAAGATCTAGCAGCTAAAAGAAAATTAAGTTATTATAAGAAGGTCATCAACCCCACCCTAGAAGATCAAAAGTATCTCCCTGTTTTAACTAGCTCAAAGAAGAAAATTAATATAGCGAAGATTAGAACGAACTCTCATGAGCTCCATAGTGAAACAGGTCGTTGGGCAGTTCCTAAAACACCATGGATGGAAAGGATCTGCCATCTCTATGAGAATAGGAACATCGAGGATGAAAACCACTTCCTCTTAGAGTGCCCCACGTACAACCACATTACATCTCAGTTTCATAATCTCTATGAAAATACTGACCTGCCTAGCCTTTTATGATGTCAAAATTATAGTGAGCTCAGGAGGCTTCTCTCCAAGCTTTTTGAGCATAGGAATAAAATCTTAAATCAAACTAAATAATTTGTTTCTTTAGGTCTAACAGACCAAAGTTTGGTCTCAATGGACGTTAACCATCATCATCATCAATATTTTTTATTAAAAAATATTTTTGAAATAAATGAGTTGTGCACATATAGTTTTTTATTATTCTAATTTGTAACAAGGTTGTACGGTGGGCTTCTTTTAATTTAAATATAGTCAAATTAAATTAAATAAATGAAAACTAGTGAAAAAACCAAATAATTTAATTCATTTTTAGATAAAATTATTAAAAATAAATAATAATGTTTAATAAATCTTCCTCACTTAAAAATAAATAATTACTTATATTTTTTGTTGAAGTATATATATTTTACAAATTAATTATAGTTAATTTCTTTACGTAGTTTAATTATTTTATTTGTTAATCTTTTACTCTTTAGATTAATAATACATATTATAATTGTCAGAATAATATTTTTAACAATGCTTTTTAAATTTGAGTCGAGAAAAACTATTCAAATCGGAGAAAAATTATTCAAATCTTTCTGGTTTGATTTTAACATAATTATTAAAACATAGAATAGATTGTATTAACTAAAAGAAAAGCAATTCAAGTTAACCGTGGGTGACGCGCAATCCAATACTCTGGACAGAAATGAAAGAATTGAAGTTAATCAATGGAAAGAAAGTGAACAAACCAATTAAATGATTTTTTATATATGTAAATGGAGAAAGCGAGCCAGCTATAAAGGCCAATCTGTATGCAGTTGTCTATAATGAGATTTATTTGAAAGCTTTTCCAGCGAGTTTTTCTGGTCAAAATCCTGCAGCAATTGATTGGAATCACAAGTTTGGTAGCTAGTTTCTGCACAATCAAAGCGTCCCAGGGGTTTTTCAGGGTATTGAATCCAAATATACAGTTAAAAAACCATTTTAACTGCTAAAACTCGAAATTTAACCTCAATTTCTTCCGCTAGATTTCGTCACCCAAATCTCCAAAAAATCACATTATAAACAACTCCAACCTTTATACTACAAAGCATTTTAAGACGACACCATTAAAAATATTAGATTTTATTTATGAACTTGCTGCCTAGTAAAATCTTGGTACGGTTTTCTTACTCCGGAAAATCTGTTCATAATTTCATTGAAACTATGTGTAGGTTGGATTATACAATAATCTATCGCCCGAGGAATAGAAGTACAAATTAGTATGATTACACAATAAGAGAAATGAGCTTATAATTAATGAAATCTAAGATAAATATAATAAAATATTTTTAAAAAATAGTTTTCTTAATATTTACTGTAGAAATAATATTTTAATTTTTAGTCAACCTCGTCAGTTGCGCTACGGGATAATAAGTTGCCATATTACTATAAATATGGGATACTAATAGAACACATGTAATAATTTTTTCTTCAAAATAATTTGGTTATTTTTAAGATAATTTGGATATTTTATATTTTTATTAAATTTCGTTTTTGGATGGACTCCCTTGCTAGAAGCCCAAAGAAATGATGAAATTTTATGAATAAGACAACTTATTAGTGTATGGTGTCCATTAAATCATTGTGTTGGTTGTTCTGAGTTGATTTATTGAGGAATGGTTTATGTTTGAAGATTTGTTTTCATATTTGTAATTTATATCCATGATTAACTAAGGAGGAGAATAAATTATAGATTCCTCATCTTGAAGAGTGATATGCATTTGAAAATTCTGACTGCGAGATTGCAATTAGTACACAGACTGTACTAGTCATAGTTTTAAATGAAAGTTAAAATATTTTTTAATGAAAATCAATAATATTTTCAATAAATATTCATTTTAATTAACAAGATTCTTAATATTGTCAACATATATATAATGAATTCTAGCAAGAGTTTTCTAGGGTTAGGGTTTTGCAGGACATTTTCTAATAATCCATCCTTTGGTAAAGTCTACGACCTTGCAACTAGGATACATAATTTTTTTCAATATAATCATTTGACTAAATTTGATTGGCTAAATGAGTGGTTCTATAAGGAGGAATGCAAGCCCCTCCTACAGAAATGTAGTTTTTAGAACCCAGCAGTGTACTGCAAGTGGCTCATGTGCTACTTTTAGAAATGACAACAACCAAGGCAATCCAATTCTTAGAGCTCAATGGAAATCTTAGTTAAAGGGGAGGTGTTTACTTAAAGAAACTATAAACCTTATGTTTGTGGTGCATCCCAATAAATGTTAGGGTTATCGTCAACATATGAAGGACCAAGCCCACATATGGATGTTTATTGGTAATTAGTTGACGGAAAGGGATTCGGTGAAAAAGACTCAGATCAACTAGTGGCCCAAAATCCAAATTGATTTGAAAATAGCATCCAAAGGCTTCTTTACGTGATTTTTTCCAATTTAAATGACATGAATAGGGTCTTTGAAAATGACCGTTAGTTTTTTAATAATGTTAGGCTCTTTATGAGACACTAGATAAGTTCTACAACCCAAATAAGGAACAATTTTAGGTAGCACCAATTTGGATGTGACTCTTCTCTCTCTTGGAAGATATTTGGGACCTTGACATTCTCAAGGGTATTGGTAATGCCATTATGTTAGGCCCCTATACTACTAGTGTAACCCCTTAACATACCATCAAATTGTAACAATAATTAAATAATTGCCACACAAACAAAAGGACCAATCCAGGACCTATGTTGTTACACAATATAGAGGTTATAATTCTACAACCATTAAAGCATGAACACGACCAATAGTAATAGTAACAATAATCATACATGGATCATAATTGAGAGGAAATAAAAAAACTCTATAGTATCGTCCTAACTTGTGATCCCTGCTAAGAAGGAAATCCCTTCCTCCCTATCAGGGGTTGGTACACTACACAACACATAAGCTAATCAACATAAAGGTATGGTGATGTTTGGCCTTGTAATTTTTTCATTTCTTATATTTAACTCAGTCTTTATATCAATTCGTTTTCCTTTTTAATCGACATTTATATTATTTTTATCATTATGATCTACACCCTAGTGAAATTCATTTACTTATGAAAATACAATTTTATGAGAACAACAAGGTCGTTTTACCTATAATTGAGCTAACAATTTGTGGAATAAGACTTTGTTATAAATAGGGACTTCGAAGGTGGGCGTAGGCCAATTGCATCCACAATGATTCTCGGTTGATTCAGGCACGAGCTATTCCTATAATAAAGAGTTAATTACAAAAAAATAGTTCCTAGTCTCTCTATCAAATATAGAAGACTTATATTAATTTAGAAAGAACATCTTGAGAATTTTTTTATTCTCAAGGCATTCCTCATTTCACAACATTCCATTGTAATCTATTTTTTTTAATATATAAACATAGGAAGATGCCTCTATGTGAGATGAAGTACAATTATTAAACTTGAGATAGAGTTGTGAACTAAGTTCTTACTGTATTTAATTTTTGAAGAATTTTAATGCAGAGAGCTATCAGTTAATTTAAATCTATGTGTACTCATATTTTCATCTGAGTTTCTTCTAAGGATAGACTAACTCCTAGATAGTTTGGTCCCACTCCCCTGGATGAAGTATTTCTCCCTTATCTAGAATACATTAGATTAGTTTTATGTTGTAGAATACATTAGATTAGTTTTATGTTGTTCCTTCTTTATTAATTGTTGTGGATTTATATGGTAAATAGTTATTTTGGGTTTTACTTATATTCTCTATGTTTAATAGAGATTTAGTTTATAGTTTACTCATTCCTTGATAAGTTATTTCTTTGGATATGTAATTTTTGTTACCCTAGTTTCTTTTCTTTTTTTTTGAAATATTGTTGTTACTTAGTTACATATGTTGGTTTATCCTGTAACAATTAAATAGATGAAATCATATTATATTAGGATTGATGTTTTTATATGTTGTTCCTTGATTGAGAACTTATTTAGAGTAGCACAATTGATTAGTTTTGGATTCAAATTTCATTTTTCCCAGCAAGTTTTTTATTTAGTTAAGACGTAGAGTTAATTTCCCATCTTGTCATTTGATTGTCCACATTTTACCTTCTTGATTTTAAGTGCTACTAGATATGAAAAATTACAAGTGAGCATGCGGTAGATTTTCTTTTAGTAGAAGGATTAAGACCTTAGATTATTTCATGTAGCATAAGTATTATTATTTGATAGTTCCCTGCATACATTTTTCTGAAAACCTTGAAATAAAAATATGTTTCCTAGGTTGATAAGATTAATATTTAGGTGACTAGTTGTTTTATTTGAGTAATAAAAATCCCCAACATTTTGGTGTCATTATTGGAGAGGTTATCAAAAGAGTACTACCATACTAATAGCTAGTTGTATATGCATTCCTAACTCCTATAGGGTTGGATATTAAAGACAAAAGGTAAGAACTTATGCATGCCGCTTGGATAAGCTTGTGGTGGACTCTACCCTCAGTTGGTAGTTTTAAGTCATATAGTATGCATGTCTAGAAGAGAAAATAGAGGTAAAAATAAAAAAAGAAGCAAATCCAAAAACCAACCTTGTGAGTAACAAAACTCGAGACCAGAAAGCCTTGGGAGACTGACTTTTATAGACGACATCATATGGAAATAAAAATATCAAACTAAAATAAGACCCCGACAAGTATCCCTAAAAGGATCTACTTTTTTCATTAACCTTGTGGCAAAATCCTCTACTACAGTGGAAGTTGAGATTCACAGTAAAACTTCGAGATCAACAACAAGAGAGGAGGAGAGTTTTCAATTCTCATGAAAAAAACATCTCAATATTCATAATAAGAGTGAGGGGCACTCTTATAACTTGAGAGGAGGAGGAGGAGCTCAAACAAGTAATTATAACTTTAAAACATATGAACAATATCCTACTATAACACTAATATGAAGCGAAGAGATTGTGATCCCTAACTTGGGTAGCGTTGTGAGACTTAGATGCACTCCCCCATATCCAAAACAAGGATCTCAACACTACAATGGTCCTTATCAAATAGTATCTCCTAAATTTGGGATCCCAGGAGGGTATGAGCAAATTTTTGACCAAATGGTGAAACAAGTGGATACATCAACCATAACAACCTCAACAATAGAATTTCCTATAGTTTACACACAGGAAAATTCACTTATGAAAGCCATACCATTGCAAGTTCTTCCACAATTTCATGGATTAGCCTCAGAAGACCTAGATGAATTCCTCTTTGAATTCAATGTCCTATGCAAAGGATATGATTGCACCACCGATCCACAAGAATTGAAGCTTTCCCCTCTACCTTAAAGGGAGTAGCATTACGATGGTTTATGGGATTCATAGGTGGTACCATTAACTCTTGGGACAAAATTAAGGAATCTTTTCAAAAAAACACTAGGCCTACTGTCAGTCTAGGGATTTGAGAGAATAAATATTTAAGATTACTCACAAAGAGGATGAGAGTTTAGAGTACATAGAAATGTTTCAGTATAACTTGCAGAGATCACCATACACTTCTCTTCCTAAATAATTGTTAAAATATGTCCTTATTAGGGGAATGGAAGATGAATGGTTAGAAACACTTAATCTAATGGGACAGGGACATATTTCCAAGGAAGAATATGATGATATTATAAAGTTGTGTATCACGTGTTTCCAAGGAAGCACAAGGAACAAGCATGGAATATGAGATCCACTGAGAAGAGCTAGCATAACCACCGATGAGGGATTTACTCGAGCATAAATTGATAATTTGTTAAAATATTTTAAAATTGATCTTCTAAGTACCCTGACTACACAGTTGGAGGTCTTGTAGGTAAAATAAAAATAGGAAGATATGGAACAAGCATTAGCAATATTTTGTCCTTGTTGTCACTGGAAACATGGCCACAAGGAATTCCCATTAGATGTGATCAAATTTTTTGTAATTTGTGCAAAATATCACTCAATTTATCATTTTGCATGCCTTTCGGGATTAAAATTTATCCACAAGGAGGTTGTGGAGGAATGTGTACCGGTATACCTTGTTGCTTAATGATGGCAATGGAAATCTCATCCTCCAGGTATGGCCCAAGCCCTTCTACATTTTCTACTGGCTAATATTATCAACAACAATACCATGGACCATCCTGGTAGAGTCAACAATATCCCAAACCATGTTGGCAGAGTTAATAATACTTTGCACCCTCTTGGCAGAATCAATAGTACTCTAAATCCCCGTGGTCAAACCAACAATATTTTGGATCATGTTAGAAAGTCTGGAAAATTCACAATATCCTTCCCAATGGAAAAATCAAGTCATTCAAGGGTCACCATGTCCTCAAAATTGGCAATGCCCTCCTGGTCCAATTAATAAATCTCTAGGGTCATTACCCCAATCATAACCACCACAATCAAAACTCCAATTACCCCTTAATACTTCAGCCCCATTACACCCTCAATTTCCTACACAACCAAATTCCAATCTAAAGAGCAAACTTGTTTAACTTGTAGAAATACTAGATGCCTCTAATTATTGTCTCCCCCCTTTAGAATGTGATGAAATATAGTTGAGATTGGGACAGACAATTTTTATAGAAAATTCTCCAATAATCTATGGGCAACCATAAAATGAAGGATATAATAAAGAGAAGATTGAAACTAAACTTGAAAACTTCTCGGCATTTGTAAAATATGGTGGGTCAAAGTCATCCTCACCACCAACAACAAATTCACATGTTGTACCTAGTAGAAAATAGGAATCAATTAAGGTTACAATTGTCGCTCCACCATTTCAAGAAAGATTGATTGTAATGAAACAACCAGTATATTCTGAATTTGATTTAGTAGGGGAATTATGAAATATGTGTGTTAAGATTCCTCTCTTATAGGATATCAAAGACATGCCCATTAATGCAAAAAATATTAATTAATGTGTGTCAAGAATCCTAGGAGTAATTCTAAGGATCGTCTCACTATCCATGTAATTGGGAAACAGTGTGATTTAATTTTAGGAAAATGGATTCCTATGAAATATGAAGATCTTGGGAATCTTGTAGTCATTGTACAAGTGTGGGGTATCTGTTTTCTGAATACTTTGGTATATTTGTGAACTGCTATTAATATTATGACATTGAAGGCTTATTCTTTCCTTAGACTACATGAGTTAAGACCAACCCCTAATATGCTTGAATTAGCTAATAGATTTGTAGTTAAACGAAAAGGAGTTCTTGAAGATGTAACTGTTTCACTCAACTCTTGGGAGTACCCTACTGATCTCTTGGTTCTTAATCTTAAAGACAAGTTAGAAGGACATCCCCTTATCCTGGGTAGTCCTTGGCTTTCTATCATCGATGCATACATCGAATTTCGGATTGGGAATATGATGATTGCTCAAGTAACAACCATTAAGATTCGTACTATATATCCACCTACTAACCCAACATAGAATGGTAACTCAATGTGGTTCTATCTTGATTTTCAAAAATAGAAGTTGCGTCCCATATTGATGCAGAATTGAAAACCATAAGTGATCAGGGGGGTGCTCCCATAACTGTGAACGGGTAAAAAAAAATTAGTTAATTTTTTTATTACACACACACATATGTATATATTCTTTAATTTTACTTTGATTCTTTTCTAGGTTTTACTAAGCATGGAGACTGGCTGATTTAACAAACCAAAATAGTAACACTACAGATTACACTGATTTTTCCCTTTTCCCTTGTTGAGTTTCTTCATATTTTTCCCTTGCCGATTTTTATTATTGAATGGACTTGGTTCAATCATTTTCCTCAATAAACCTTACCTATATTATATGTTTCCACAATTCAATTTTAAATCATAACGCAATATAAAAAAATAAAATTCAATTAACAATACAATAAATAATATTTTCTCTTGTGCCTTCATAACTTTAATCATAACTTAAAAAAAAAAATAGAAAATTAAGAAACTTTTGCACTAGCACTAAAGCTTTTGCATTAACTAAATTTTTTATTTTAATATACCAGAGATTGTAATATTTTACATTAGATATTCTATTACATTTGCCAAGCTATTAAAACAACATGAGATACTTCATATCAATTTGATTTTTTCTATATAGAAAATTCACCATATATTATTTATTGTCATTGAATTAAATTATAAATGTAAAGTTAAATAAATAGTTGTTTACAATAATTAGAGTTTTTTAAATATATTTATTATATTTATATTATATATATACAGTAAATAGTAGACATTGAAATTTCTCTTCTTATTTGTCCTATAACCTAAAGATAGAATAAAATGTGAACAAATACATTTCAATAAACTCTTAATGTTTGCAACAAATGATGATATTGGGGCTAATGTTTCATCCAAAATTATCAATGCAACTATCTCTATTTTTCTCCAATATTATCTAGTCCCTCAATTACTTCCCTTACTTCCCTTGGTCCTATTCAAATGTGTTTTATTATTCAAGCATTTAGTAATTGCTATCGATTACTTTTTGTATAAAAAATAAGTACTAAGCAACAACATTACATATTACACTTGTATAAGTATATATTTGCATATTACACTTATATAAATATATATTTGTTTTTTATTTATTTTATACCATGATAAATTTAATTATAAATTAATAATGAAAATTAATTATTGATTTTTATTCAAAAATTGATTGTCACTGAAAATATGCATCATTGTTTTTTATTTTAAATTTATCTTTCATTTATGTGTTTTAGTTTTTACTGGGTTCAAATTTCATGTAAAGAAATTGAAAATATAAATCATCTATTAATATTTTTTTTCTCGTTAATAACAACAACCCAAAAACAATTTAAAAACAAAAATATAACTAAATTTTAACCCTATAATTTTTAATTCACCCCTTTATAATTTATAAAGGTATAAAAATATAATATTTAATTTCAAATTGCAATGTATATTAAATTTACCATACACATTTTTAACAAATTCTTTCACATGTTATAATATTTCTAAAATAAATATAAATTCTTGAGATAGTGTGTGGGAGAATAAAGTAGT
The DNA here is from genome assembly GCA_000404065.3 of Pinus taeda. NCBI lineage: Eukaryota > Viridiplantae > Streptophyta > Pinopsida > Pinales > Pinaceae > Pinus > Pinus taeda. The sequence continues at coordinate 21,068 of APFE030608760.1, read as the reverse complement.
TAGTGGCACACATTAAACTAAAAGCATAAATGCCCAACGCAGCGAGAGGATGGGAAAGAGCAGCGAGTACCCAAAAGAAAGCAAAGAGTCACGGACATAATAAAGTGATTGGGTTTAAAGTCGGTTTAAAAGAATTTGTTTGTTTTATGGGGTTTTGAATTAACGCTAAATGGATACACTTAAAGGCATTCTTTGCAATAGATTACTGATTTGAATTCCTCTTAGATACCGAAAAAATATTATCTAATAAAAAACAAATACAACATGGAAAATTATGACTTATAAAATACGTTTGGCCTGTGAATCACACAGTCCATATTGGCTTTTCCACTACAACTTTTATTGATAAAATCCACCTCTCCATTTCTCTTCATGAATGACAGTGGTTGTAGGAATTTACAGGGTAAGTTCCTCAGACATAACACCAAAAGGCCACCGCTCACAAATAGATCACAGATCAATACACCAGTATTTTGACGTGGTTAAAACCCTCAGAGAGGGAAACAGTCCACGGCCTGCGCCAACGTGGCTACTACAGGCAATTTATTAATAAAAGAATGAAAATTACATAAGCTTCTCTCATGCATGGTGAACCTACAAATGACCCTCCATGCGCTTTAAATAGAATTCATGGACCAATCGGGTGTCAAGCCACGGATCAAGTGTCGGTAATACCGAGGAGAGAATGAACCGCCGGATCACTACATATCGTGACCGTCAGATTGTAAGTTACAAAATGTACAACGGTAAAGAAACACACTTTACCTAACTCTATACCTAACTCTATACTAGACCAAGTTGAACTTAACTATTTCCTATGTGTCGGAATATCCTAACAAACAGAAGGCTTGGAGAGTATTGTGACGAGCCTTGTCTTCTCCACAGTGCAGAGTGTGTACATCTCTTTGGAGTAGTAGGTGGTGTGGATTGTGATGTTCCAATATTAGGGCAAGTGGCTGTCATGGTTTATGTATGGATTGAACTTTCACTTTATATAATATAGCAAAGTCAACACATTTTCATGCATATGTTTTTGTTGTAGTTGGAATATTCTGGTTGCTTTAGCAATGTATGTTATTTAACTTACACATTTGCTTATGTACTATTTTCTAAATGATTGTATAGATCTTGTTGGAGACTTGTTGTTGGTTTAAGAAGTCACCTTAGATTGTGGACTACTCCACTTCTAGCCCGTGATGTCCTTCTTCTCGTGTGTTCATTTTAGGTTGCATACTATTATAGACTTCTAAGGGACACACTTTGTTTTCCCCTTCATGCGTTAGAACCCCCCATGCATATCCCTTGAATCACTGCAAGGTCACACACTTTCTTCTGACAAGGATATCACACTTACTTTTGTGCACTATCACAGTCAAGGCACTACTGTACTACCCACTGCTGGGACTCCTACTCCAAATGGTCTAAGGTCTAGTTGGGACTTCTTACTGGGGAGACCCCGTGACATGTTGGTGGGTCCAGCACCATCAAAATTTTTGGCGTTAGGAGGGCCAAATGACAAGTTGAGTCCTCAAAGTATTTTTTGAATCTCTGTATATCTTTCATGACTTACATTACAATCCAACCCCTGACATGCCTGTCTCACAAACATGATTTTGAAGTGTCGAAGGATGTTTACAATGAATTGTCACATAATACATATGATGGTGAAGGTGGAGCATCCTTTCTTAGTCATGGAGTTGCCTTCATGGGCTTATATGAAAGCAATGAAATCCATCAGGATCATGTTGCCTGCTCGTTGTTTGCATTCATGTTCTGAGGACACACATTGCAATGGTTTGTCACATTGCCTGCAACATCAATTCACTCTTATGATCAATTAATCAGAGAGTTTGTCCATGCTTTCTATCATTATGATCATAAAGCACTCAAAAAAAAAAAAATTCTAGAATTGTAGAAAGCACCAGATGAATCCCTTTTACTATTTTGGGATCGCTTTCGTAATTTCGTATTTCAAATCCTTGAAGATACTCAATGAAATATTTTAGTATCTTCTTCACATATCTGAAAATATGCATATCTTAGAACTATTCAAACCCCTCCCATCATACCTTGGTGTTAGAGCTTCGAAATCTAAGACGGACAAGGTTGTTGTCACAAGTGACCATCCATCCTCTGCTTCTAATCAAACAACTTTGCTTTGTAGTACGAGGTGGGAGAATGTGCGCACACATCTGTTGCACTGTAACATCCTCCCACCCAACCTTCTCTAAATATCTACACAAATTTGGCTTACAAGCCTATTGGTTGTCACATGAACTTGTTCTCTCAACCCCCGTCCTCTCATTATATTGATCCTCTAGATTGTACTATGTTTTGTTCTCTCTTTCCGTACTTCACATTTGTTGTTCACAAGGATCCACACCTCATCCGCTTTATCCTGACATCTTTTGTGATTCTACCATTTTTTATTTTCCTTGTGAAAACTCATCATTAGACGTCTCTACTTTCGATCAATTACAGAACACATCGGATGTTAGTTTTTCATTTGATTGTAGAGAGGACACATATTTATTTCTCAATCCACCCAATCTGTCATCTTTTCTTTATCAAAACATAGAGGGTGAACATTTCTGTTTCTCATCAACCCCTTTGTATGATTCGTGAGATCATGAGGATGTTGATGAACACATCAAATTTTCTGATCATGGCTGTCATAATCTCTTTACTCCTTCATTCGATCATGATGTTGATTCATTCATCGTTGATCTTTCTAAGCCACCAATATTTGATGATATACCTATTTATGAAGTGCAAACCCCTCAATATGTTGAGGAACTTCATCCTAAGCTGATGGTTATGTCAGGTCCTCACTGCCTTGAGGTTATTTGCACTCCTCACCATAAATCTATTGAAACACTCCAGGCTCCTCATCACTTTCTTGTTTGCATTGAAGATCAATCTGATCCAAATATTTCACATCCTCCACTTGTATCACATGATCCAATCACTCATGCATTGGAGGAATCAAACACAATGAGAATTTTTGTGAAACATAACTTGTCTTCCTTCTTCATGGTTGCTCATTTGTCATGGTCAAAAGAGTGTACATGCTCATCGTCTACATACAACATGTTGCAACACCATGGTACATCCAACGAATGTTTGTCTTGCACATTTACCCTTTTCTTTCTGTGGATTATTTTAAACTTCGAACGTGTTGGTATTCACTATTTTATCTTTCTTGTGTTATGGTTTACATGCTTATCTTTATTTTCAACCATGCCTTTACCAACATGGGTCAACCAATGCATCGGTGGCTGCATTAGAAATATCACTTTACGTGAGTAGGCCCATGAATTGTTTAGTGTAGGAGTAAGAGTAGTGTTTGGTTTGAGTAAGAGTAGTGTTTGGTTTATGTTTTCTTTTCTTCCTTGCTTTTCTTTGCTTTCATGTTTTTCTTTTCTTACTTGTTTTGCTTGTTTGTTTGTATTCTTGTTTTGTACCCGTAGGTTTAGCTTCACATGAAACCTTGTTTGGCTCTTGAGACAAGCAAGGTCAAATACAAGAGGACTTTTACAGCTATCAAAAACTGGTTATATGTTATCCTCTCTCTTTATGAAGGGCTTGTTGTCTTCAATGGATGATACCCTGATGGAAATATGTTTTGCTTAGACTGAGTCTTGGTGAAAACACAATGCTTGCACTTTTTACTAGTACCGCCTACTCTTATTGGTTTTCTATATTCGGTTAACCCTTGTCATCTTAGTCAAGTAGAATAAGGTGAGGGGAAAAACCTTAACAAGTATGTCACGGGTATATATAACATACTTATTTGAAGGTACAACCTCTTATGCTTTCAATAAGTCAAGATCCCTCTTCCACCTCATGAAAAATAAATAAGTGCCTATGCACAATTCTTGAAAATGAAAAAATGAAAAAAAATAATAATATTAAAATGAAGGAAAAAGAAGAGAAAGGATTCTTGGGCAGAGAATCGATTCTTATGTTCTGGCATGACTCCGTCAAGGTACTATCTAGGCCTTCTGGAAGTGGAGCAACACTAGAGATGAAACTAAAACTCTGATAGTTATATTACTTGTGCACCAATATACCCCTCATCCCCAATTGAAACAACTCAATTGACTTGGCTTGGTACATGTGTTGACCGATCAAGAGAATGACAGGGACTATATCTTTAACTGAATCTAGTGTAGAAGCCATGATGATTAAAGACTCGAACAATACTTCTGGAGGAGTTAGACTCACTTTACATGAAACAAGGTCCATACAGAGGTCTAGAGTTCTACTAGTGTGTCGCCAATGTTGTAGCGGCTACAAACACCCTCCAAAATTTTTCCTTAGCTTTGTTTGGGAGCCTTCCTACCAAAATCCTAAGCAGCTTGTCTTGCATTGCCCAGGTACTTGTGTTTTCAGTTGAGTTTATCTTAGGCTTTACAGCTTGTCTTTGCTAACTTTTATTGTTTTCTAACCACAAGCTAACCTCTCATGACTTGGTCTAAACCCGGTTCTTACGCTGTCTTGGAAAAATGTGTAGTCCTAGAGGGAAACTTGCACTGCTCTTAGGAATTGCACAAAGCAACCCAGTAGTGAGATTTAGCTCAGGAATTGCGAAGACCCAGCTGATAGCTTGTTTGTAGTTGGGAAACTTTGGAGAGCATGAGAGGCAGCCAAAGCCATTCATCCCAGGAATTGCATTCAAGCATTCTTCAGCTGTGTTAATCCTAGTCTTCGCAGCCTATCACCAGGGATAAAAATGGGCTCTTACTATGTCTGGTTTTTAGAGATGTTTTGCACATGATCTTCATTGCAAATCATATCCTAAGTATTTCCATCAGAAGAATCTTGGAAGAATATTTCCAACAGTATATCACACTCCCATAACCGGTTTCTGTATCAGAAGATATGATCAAAATGAATGAGTGATTCTTGGTTATGCATGTTTTGAGGTCAGTTGTTGCACACAATGACAAGTTTAGTACAAGATCAGTTTCTAAAATAATGGTATGGAATTTTTCAAAAGTGAAAGACATTTTTGTCCACCACATTCCAAATAACAAAAACCTCCTTCAGTTTATGCACAGGGGTTACTATGTGGGAGATATGCAGTGATATTTTGATCCTACATTAAAACAAAGCAAAATTTTCATTTATTTTACTGTTTTAGTCATTTTAGTGCGGTGCCATTTTACAACAGCTGGAAAGTAATTTTGAAAAACCCAAGGAGGTTTTTGTTAACCACAAGCCATACAAAAAAACCTCTTTCAGTTTATTCACAGGTGTCATGAATTTGGATATGTGACTAGATCTTTACAGCTCATTTTCACAGATTTAAAATTTTAATGATTTTCTATTTTATAGATGATTTTGTGGCACAGATTTTGAGAAACTGGAAATGAACTTCCAAAATTTGAGAGAGATTTTTCTCCAACACGACCTTATTTACCAAAAACCTCTTTCAGTTTTGTAACAGGTGCTATGGTTTAGGAGATACGAGTTCATCTTTAACACCTATTTTCAGAAATTTGGTCCAAGTTTAATGTAACTAATTCTATTTTGAAGAAGATGGTTGAGCTCAATTCCCTTAATATAAGGATGAGCTGAATGTATAAATTTTATGAATTTCATAGTGTAGAGGTTTGATTTTGGCAGCAGAGAGGTTGTCTTGGCTTTGTGTAAAATTTTTCTTGAATATCATTTTAATAAAGCAGTGTTTTGCCCTTTGGATCTGGGATTCATCACAGTGCTGATGTTTAGTATGTTTTTCCTATAATTCATTTACAAATTATGTTTTTTCTACCTTGTTGCAGTATTATCTAAGTGATATGTTATGAATTCATCTGTAATGATGCTCCTTTGATGATGATTTTTTTGCTAGTTGTAATGGTTGTCTTAGCAGAATTCATCCCTAGCTGGATGCTCTGTTAAGCAACCTCGTGATTCTCTTTCATCTAAAGTTGCTATTGCAGATTCATCCTTTGTCTGATGCTTGCAGGGTAGCAGGTTTTCTCCCTCATACTTCTCACATTTACAATCTTCACTTGGCTGAACATGGCACTTAATTTGCCCCAGGTTTTCCAGCAGAAACTGATGTCGATTCCATAGTCCAATCACCCTTTCTCTTGTTGTTTTCGACCCAAAACAAATCCAATCAAATCCTTTGAGCTACTATACCTAGCCTAAAATCTATATTTGATTCAGTCATCTCCACTGGGATTGACAAGGAGAGATCCCTCTCCCGACCTGGTAGGGCTAGCTACTAGGTTAAGCATGGTTTGTGGTTATCCTAGGATTGCTTCCCTTTAGCCTAAGGTCAATCTAGGCTCTAACATAGTGGCGACCATACTGGGGAAGATGTGACAGATATTCTCCGGGAAAGATCATTCAAGTTGAAGATTTGATTGTTGATGGTGGACAACAATTAGACACATATGAAGGCTGAAACATTCACCTGGCGACTCCAACTCAATCTAGAGATTCCACAACTCATTGATCCATTCATGCACTAAAAAAAATGGTAGGGTATGTGGCAAACCCTGTGTTTTTTGAAGTTTTAAAAGAAGTTAGAGATCAGCTAGTGGATATTGAAATTGATGAAGTATTTTTAATTACCGTGCTTCAATGTTTGAGATCTTCGAAGTTTCCTCCTCAAGCTAAAACTGATTTGTTTGAGTTAGTTGTTGAAAAATTTGAGAAGGAGATTCAATATTTAATTGATCAAATCCAATCATATGAATTCCGAGATCCCAAAAAGTTCTTGGAAACTCTCCCTCCTTCAAAACAAGAAATAATAGAGCTGCTCGTGGATGCTTGCATTGATAGTTTGTAGTTGGAGGTCTGTGTTGAGGAGTTAGGGCAGCAAACAAAGTCTGGTTTCTTTGATCCTATTGTCGCATATATGGAGTATTTTTTTAGTTTGAATGATAAGTCAGATTGTCTTTCACACAGCCAAATTTAGTTTGTGCATGGATGGTTGTCAGCATTTACATTTGTGTCCTAGTTGAAGCACTTTCAAGAAGCATATTTGTCACAGTTACTTGAATCGTTGATATGGCATTACAACATCAATTGATCCATTGATTTTGCAGCAAAGTAGGGTAGGTTTGTGTAAATAAATAAGCTGCCAAAGGCAACATTTCAGTTTGGATTGGTATGAGTTGTTTTGAGTTTGTAGTTGTTTGAATGTATTTCCCAATGGATGAGGCACTTTGTCTACGGTGTTATTGACACCTCCAAGGAGTTGCCATCCTCAATAAGGTCGATGTTAGTTCCAGTCTTCACAGCCTGTCACTAGGGATTAAAATGGGCTCTTACTATGTTTGATTTTCAGAGATGTTTTGCACATGATCTTCAGTGCAAATCATGTCCTAAGTACTTCCACCAGAAGAAGCTCAGAAAAATATTTCGAACAGTATATCACACTCTTGTAACTGGTTTCTGGATCAAAAGATATGATCGAAATGAATGAGTGATTCTTGGTTATGCATGTTTTCAGGTCAGTTGCTGCACACAATGACAAGTTTAGTACAAGATCAGTTTCTAAAATAATGGTAAGGAATTTTTGAAAAGTGAAAGAGGTTTTTGTCCATCACATACAAAATAACAAAAACCTTCTTCAGTTTATGCACAGGTGCTACTATGTGGGAGATATGCAGTGATATTTGGAGCCTACATTAAAACAAAGCAAATTTTTCATTTTTTTTTTACTGTTTTATCATTTTAGTGTGGTGCCATTTTACAATAGATGGAAAGTAATTTTGAAAAACCCAAGGAGGTTGTTGTTAACCACGAGCCAAAAAAAAAAAAAAAAACTCTTAAAAAAAAAAAAAAAACCTCTTTCATTTTATTCATAGGTGTTTTGAATTTGGATATGTAACTAGATCTTTACATCTCATTTTCACAGATTTAAATTTTTAATGCTTTTTTGTTTTAGAGATGATTTTGTGGCTCAGATTCCGAGAAAATGGAAACGAATTTCCAAAATTTTAGAGGTTTTTCTCCAGCATGACCTTTTCTACAAAAACCTCTTTCATTTTTGTAACAGATGCTATGGTTTAGGAGATACAAGTTCATCTTCAACACTTATTTTCATAAATTCGGTCCAGGTTTAATGTAACTGATTCTATTTTGAAGAACATGGTTGAGCTCAATTCCGTTAATACAGGGATGAGCTAAATGTATAAATTTTATGAATTTCATAGTGTAGAGGTTCGATTTTGGCAACAGAGAGGTTGTCTTGGCTTTGTGTAAATTTTTTCTTGAATATCATTTTAATAAAGTAGTGTTTTGCCCTTTGGATCTGGGATTCATCACGGTGCTGATGTTTAGTATGTTTTTCCTATAATTCATTTACACATTATGCTTTTTCTGCCTTGTTACAATATTATCTAAGTGATATGTTAGGAATTCATCTGCAATGATGCTCCTTTCGTGATGATTTTGCTGTTAGTTGTAATGGTTGTCTTAACAGAATTCATCCTTGGCTAGATGCTCTATTGAGAAACCTCGTGATTCTCTTTCATCTAAAGTTGATGTTGCAGATTCATCCTTTGTCTGATGCCTGAAGGAAAATGGGCTTTCTCCCTTATACTTCTCACATTTACAATCTTCACTTGGCTGAACATGGCACTTAATTTGCCACAGGTTTGCCAGCAGAAACTGACATCGATTCCATAGTCAAATCACCCTTTCACTTGTTGTTTTCGACCCGAAACAAATCCAATCAAATCCTCTGAGCTACTATACCTAGCCTAAATTCTATATTTGATTCAATCATCTCCACTGATATTGACAAGGAGAGAGCCCTCTCCCGACCTAGTAGGGCTAGCTACCAAGTTAAGCGTGGTTTGTGGTTGTCCTAGGATTGCCTCCCTTTAGCCTAAGTCAATCTAGACTCTAACAAGATGATGCCCGCTGAATGTGCTGGTAGGTTACTCAGTTACCCTCCAAAACTATGTAATTCTTCCTTGCATGCATAACAACCTTTCTCGAAAAAGGAAAAAGTAGAAAGAAAAAAGCATCCCTAGAAAATAGGGATCTATTTTTAGCAAGTGACAGTTACATGCAAGTTGATTTTAGAAACTTCCCGCCAAGTGTTGCTTTTTCCTAGATTTGTGGCATTCACGTCATAAACCCTAAATCTATAAAATCTATTTAAATGATGCCTCAGAGCTCATTCTACACATTCGGTCTTGGAGCTATGGCATTCCCGAGGCATCTTGGAATCTTCGCCATAGTAGGCGCAACCTTTTTAGGTCATTTTTTATTTTTAAGTATTTTGCTACTTTTTCTTTCGCTTTTCTTTTCTTGGCTTGTGTGAGTGTTGTTTTGCATGTTTTAATAAATGATCATTGGCGTTTAAGTTTTATTTAACTTGTAGAAGTGATGGTTCAAGTTTTTCATTGCTTTTCCTTGATGTCGCACGCATGACCCTATTTCTGCACTAATGGTCGTCGTTGCAACGACTCTCTTCATGAGCTCTCTTGTTCTTATGTTTGACTAATTCTTGCACTTTATTTGATTGCATGCATTTCCATTCATTTAGGTCTACACCATATTTTCCCACGCATTCAGATCTACTCATTTTCAAGTCACCCTTACGTAGATCTGTGTTGCCTTAGCTCAGATCTTGCTTTTCCTAGCATGCACTGCACATTCCTAGACCTCAAGGCTCTACCTTAGCTCCAAGAATTTCACAGAAGCTTTGTGTCATTGGCCTCTAGGTGTTCTTTGCATAGTTTTGGGAGACAGTGCCTAGTCTTTCCCACTGGGACTGTACAATGCGCAATTCCAACCAACAACCAAACTGGACTGAACTGTGAATTGCACAGTTCTAGTCCACAGTTAGCCTCACTAGACTACGCTCTGTGTAATTCTAGTCAAAATCACATCTCACTGGCAGTTGGGATTGCACAAGGCACAGTTCCAGCTGATAGTCCCCAGGCTCTAAGAGTCACTACTACGCAATCTTTCCCAATGGTTACCCAGCTTGTTGCATGATCAATCCTTGAAGTGCTATGTGGTTTTAAACTAGCATTTGCTTCCCATGAGTGTCCAATTGGTCTCTAGGTACATCTGTTTTTGAGAAGTCTCTCAACAGTACAAGCATCATGGTCTCCAAGACAGCTGGATCAAAGGACATTGTAGAGGGAAACACTGGAGATGTAGTTGAATAGGTGCCTATGAATTTTTCTATCTATGCAGACACACAACTGTTCGTAGAAAAGCACATGAAGATCAAATGGAAAGAAATAAAGGACATATTTGCAGACAGTTTCAAGGAAGATCTGGAAGATTGACAAGTCTATGTCAACATTCACAAGTCAGACTTGTACAAGGTTGCATGTAGGTACCATGCCTTCCCATGCATGGATGTCATTCACTGGGTTATCTCTCATACTGATTCTGAGATAAAGACATTGAGTAATACCAGTGGAATAAAGATTTCCACCTTAAGGATGGAAAAATACCATCATATATATCACTTGCTGCATCCAGTGAATCACATGGATGCATTGTTCTTCACTCCCAACAACAATGTGAATAATAGAGATATCATGAAGTGTTGGGTAAAGGAGCCATCAAAGTTCAGGACGATACCCAACCAGGTATACAGGACAAAATCAATTAGGAAGCCGTACCAACTCTTGGTCATCTTCATAAGTCGTTTGTATGGTCAAGAGAGTGTGGAGACCTTCCTACAGAGTAGGTGATTATTTTAGATCAGTTGGAAAGTGAAGGAAGGCCCTTCAACTAGTCAGGCATGTTGGCTCTTCAGCTGAAATTGCATGTGTCTAATGCCTAGAGTCCACCTAAGGATGGAAAAGCAAGATCCTTTATGTTCGCATACCTGCTTGATGCAATCTGTGCCCAACAACATCTCCTTGGCATGGGTTGAAAATGGACACCATCAAAGGATGCTATGAACATTTATTGCAAGTTTCTCTATGAGTGCAGCTACCAAGGAGTCATGACGAGATTGTTTGACCATTTCATCACCCCACTATACAAGATGATCTTCGAACAAGATTTGCCTTGCATGTCCCAAGAAGCGATGCAGTCATTGCTCAAAATTGAAAATTGGTATGCCTCACCTGATGGCACCTTCATCAGGGTGTTTGGTGCAAAGAATCCTCGCATGAGCTATCAAGGTTTCCCATGGACAAGCTGGTCATGCAAAAGGTTGCATACCACATCTCCACAAGGTTATTAGCAAGACTGCATAGGAGGAAGAAGGCACCATGGACCACTCTTCCTTTTTGGATTTGGTTTTATGCGATCTGCATTTTAAAGGATGCAGATATTGAGGCCAAGGACATGAGGAAATTCGGATTTAGCACCAAGAGTTTCGATCCGTATGACCCTCACTGCATAAGCAAAGATCACAATGAGAAGGTGTACAACCCATGGATCCACGGGGAATGTCATTAGGCAGAGGAAGATCCTTAGAGGTATTGCTACAACTCATTTAAGCTCCATGAACCTGTCAACATAGTAGTAGAATGGAAAACAACACTCCATGCAACAACACCATGAGAAGCAACAACAACAACAATAGTGAGCAACAAACTGACACAAGATAAAGGCAAGAGGAAGATTTTCAAGAGCAAAGAGGCAAAGCAAAGATACAAGTTCAAAGAGGATCCACTGTTGATAAAGTAGCTTTGGAGATAGATGTGAAGAGGCGACAACGCGAAAGGAGAGTAGCATAGAGAAAGAGGGAAAAGCAAAGACTGGAAGAAGTAGAAAGGAAGTTACAGGAGGTAGAATAGAAACTCATAGAAGAACGAGAGTTGCATCAAAGAGAGAGGGAAGTGTAGCAAAAATAGGAATAGGAATAGGAGGAAGCGCAAGGTGCATTGTTAGAGAAAACTATGCTGATACAAGTTGAAGACTCTGATTCACCAGCAACAAATGAAGAACATGGTGAGCAGCAACATGAACAAGAACTTGCTCAATAGGATGAATAGATGATTGAACATATGGGCATGAAGATGGTACAGGAGCAACATGATTAGAATACCGATCTCATGCCAAGAGAAATTGAGGTCACCCCACAAGCTTCACCACCTCTAGCACTAGAGAAATCCTAAGTGAACAAGGAGAGATTCTTCTCCTTGATGATGATCGGAGATGGATGTGTGCAATTTGACATTTAATGAGTCACGAAAAATAATTGTACAAGCATGAAGAAAGAAACTTTCGGATGCTCATACATCACCTACACACACAGAAGAAAGGGTGATTGTACCAGATTTGAGAAGACGTCCAATTTCCATGGTCAAGGCTTATAAGGCTTATTCAGAAGCCACGAGTTCAACGATTAAGTTCTTGATGGTAGAGAATGATCCAATGGAAAAGGACTTGCAAGAGGCTAGGCATAAAATACAACAACCCACGGGATCCACTATGACAAAGATGAAGAAAGGAATGGTGATGGAGATATCTACATTGGAGGCCACCATGGGTTAGTGTATAACAAATTTCTCACCGTGCATAAAGTGGTTGTCCATCTATATCAATTTCAGTAGAAGTGCATGCAAACAACCCAAACTCTCAAAGACATTGATGCTGCTATCGCGCACATGCAGGAGTGAACAATGAGGTACAAGGGATCCCCATTTTACTTGCACAAGAAGATGAAGCAATAGGATGAGCTAGAAAAAACACAAATTCAGATGTTATTCTAGAACTATGAGAAACTCCCTCCTCTCATCACTAGCATTGAGGCTTCCTATGAAAGGTTATTCAAGATTCTAGATGTCATAGTGCGAACACACAAGATCCCTTCCATCAGAAGCCTCACAAAGAACAAAAGGAAGAAACAAGTCATGCTAGATGTTGACAAGTACATATAGTAGTTGACACGTGAGCCCACCAGTGATGAATTGTAGTTCAATGCAAAGAACTTACAAAAGTACGTCAGTGGTCCAACCACACTTAGGACAATGTTGCACATGCTTCAGGATGAGCTGGGCATAGGTTTCAGAACCATATACCCGTAAGTTATGGAGGCAAGAGTTTTCTTCGACAAAGACATCATCAAACGGTATGGGGACACTATAGTGCAATACCAAGCTTTGTATCAGTTCGTTTCTAAAGATCACCATGAGGAGGTTACCAAGTTGGTCTTTCCACAAGACCCTGAGTGATGTTGTTTATGTTTTCAGGCTAACTAAAGCCTATTTTGTCCCACATGGGTATATCCTGAAATTGTATTATTGTAAATATGTTGTAAGTATAATTCCAAGTGTCATTAGTGGAATGTAAACAGTCACTATTGTAATGTGAAGAGTCATGAGGGAAGTCAGAGAGTCAAAGGGTAATGTCAATGGTCTCCCCACCCTTTGCTATATATAGAACCTCATAACTCGTAGTAGAGGATTTTGGGTGCCAAGATTTTCACTAGGCATTGCTTAGAGAAGGCCTGGAGAGTATTACGACAAGCCTTGTCTTATCCACAGTTCAGAGAGAGTACATCTCTTTAGAGGAGCAAGCAGTGTTGAATGTAATGTTCCACTATTGGGGTTAGTGATTGTCATGGTGTATGTATGGATGGAACTTTCACTCTATATAATATAACATAGCCAACATGTTTTCATGCATATGTTGTTATTATAGTTGGATTATTTTGGTTGCTTTAGCAATGTATATGATTTAACTTACACATTCGTTTATGAACTATTTTTTATATAATTGTATGAATCTTGTTAGAGATATGTTTTTGGTTTAACTCGTCACCTTGAATTGTGGACTACTCTACTTCCATCCCGTGATGTCCTTCTTCTCATGAGTTTCTTTCAGGGTATGTAATATTACATTCTTCTGAGGGACACACTTCCTTTTCCCCTTTGTCTGTCATAACCCTTGATGCATCTCTCTTGACTTGTTGCAAGGTCATAAACTTGCTTCTGACAAATATATCACACTTATCTTTGCGCGCTACTACAATTAAAGCATTATTGTACTACCCACTACTGGGATACTCCAAACGATTTGAGGTTTAGTTGGGACTTCTTACCAGGGATATCCCCCGACATGTTGGCGGGTCCAACATTTTCAACACTAGCATAATAAGAACAAAAATAATATAAACATATCAGCCATCCAAATCCACATATACATTAATAAATTTACACATGAAAATAAAGGGCATGAATTTCTCCTTAATGAATGAAATGAACCAACCTGAGATGGGACTACCACATTCCACCCAACCATAGAATGGAAGAGCCAAATATATCTTCATCCATTCACCCCCATGCCATATTCCAACCATGAATGTGGGACCTCATAGAACACATCAATCAAAACTCATTTAGGGCTTCTAGAGGCCATCCACCTCAACCCATCAAATAGTGATTACACCTCATAGTAGGACATCACAACACCATCATCAGATTGGTCTCCATCTAATCCTTCCATGAATTCCAAGGGTGTTGTTCCAACGAAGGCTTCCAGGACTAGTAACTCAACCCACAACTGGTGCTAGTCTTCCAGAGCGTTTGTCCAACCAAGGCTTCGAGGTCTAGTAACTCAACCCACCAAGTGCTTCCAGAGTATTTTTCCAACCAAGGCTTCTAGGACTAGTAACTCAACCCAAACTGTTATAGGGCTTCGAGAGAGTTTGTCCAACCAGAGCTTCCACAAAATAGTAACTAAACCCAAGCTAAGGAAACATGAAAACCAACCAACAACAAACAATGAAAGTAAACCCAAAATTACCATGGCTATCTGGGAAATTGCAAGGCTATGAAATCCACTGTCGATTGAGGAAATCCTCCATTCCAATGACAGATCACAACTAAGAAACCACATCCATATGCCATGCATCCCAAAACTAGTGAAGAAATCATACATACAACTTGGTAACTGCAACCAAATATGATGTAGATGTTGATCTCGATGCCTTCTTGTGCTTTCCTGCTCTTCCATTGCCTTCTTGCTCCAAAAATTTAAATATGCCATACCCTCCAAGAGTTCTCCAAGAAAACTATAAGTATCCAAGAGTATGAGAGATAGCTCCAACACTGAACTAACAAAAGGTTACCAATTGATCCTTAGAAGCCTTTTTATGCGTGAGGCCTCTATTTTCTTTATTTTCCATTATTTTCCTTCATTTTCCTCCTGACATGCAACCTGTGACCTTTCACTTCCTTTTTCTCCTAATTTCATTTATTTTCATAAATAATTGGGTCAAAAATACCATTTTGCCTTTCCAAAGCCTTAGCGATTGCCTTTTCCAATCTCCCTAGCCATTAACAATCACAAGTGATCCCCATCACTAGGATTTTGCCCAACATTTAGATTGGAGTAAGTGTCCTTTCAACTATTGTTATTATTTTTCATTTATTAACTTTTGTTACATGGAATTTTCATGAGGTTTGTTACAAGGATCATGTAGCTTCAACAAGAATACTTGTAGGTAACCTTTTTCATGTGTGATTTCCTAGTTGGTTTGGACATGCATGGATTTGTGTGTTGGTGTATGGTTCTCTTAATGTTGGTGGCATGGTTTTACCAGGCTATGATAATGGTTTTCAACTTAGCCTTTCATTTTTCTAGATGCCATGGTGTTGGGATGTTTACTTCGGTTTCTTAGCTTTGGTTTTTCAGATGGATTTCCAAATCTGGGGTAGAGGTGGTCTCAATTTTCATTCTCAATGGCCTAGGAATTCCTTGACCATTTTTCATGGGATACATGGTAAAGCCTAAGGGAGAAGTCTCAATTTAGGGCCTAGTGATCTGGGTTTGGATTGCGGTAAAGCTTGAGAGACTAGTCTCAGTTTAGGGCCTAGTGATCCAAGATTGGATTGTGATAAAGCCTGAGAGACAAGGACATAAAAAATTCCTCAAGGATAGTGATGGATTCTAGATGGAATTCCAAGTTCGGTTTGGTTATGATCGGAGCAATGGTTTTGGTGTGATCATGGTTTGATGAGGGTGGAGGTGGTTTAACCTCTAGATTCTCTTGGTTATTCTAGGATTGGTTCTTCTATGACATCCCATATTCATGCTTGGAATATGGCACGAGGGTAACTAGTTGAAAGAGAGATTTGGTTCAGCCATGTATACATTCAGGTGGTAGGTGGAAGTCCCAAACCTAGTCGGATTTTCCTGTGATTATATTGTAGTGGCTACAACCACCCTCCAAAATTTTCCCTTAGCTTTGTTTTGGAGTCTCCATTCCAACCTTCACAGCAGCTTGTCTTGATTCATCAGGTTCACAAGCTTCAGTGTTTTTCTTGCACAAAGGCAACCTCTCAATCACAGCTTGATGCATTCCCCTCACAATATGTTCACTCGGACTTCGTCCAGCTATAGGCTAAGCAACTTCCCACAGAAAATTGTGCATTTCTAGAGGGAAACCAACCTTCCCTCCAGAAATTGTGTAATCTTATCTGGTAGCTTGCTGGGCTCCAAGATTGTGCAATTCTACCAATCAACACTCCCAGCAGGAATTGTGCAATTTTCCCTAGAAGGGCTACTCAACCTAGAATTTGCGTAAATCTAGGTAGTAGTCAACTGATTTGCCTAGAATTTGCACAAATATCTTGGGAAGCTAGCCCAGATCCCAGCTAGAAATGCATGTTTTCTCCTAGTTGTCGAGTAGTCTCTTACATGTGGAGCTGAGTTGACTGGTTCCCTCTAGGACCGAGAAAAACTGACTTACATGCATGGGTTGCTTCTCCCAAGGCAACGTGCAAATGCATCACTTGTTTCAGGTATCTATGTTTAACAATTGGAGGTTACATGTAAGGATCATTTCAGAAACCTCCCACCAAGTGTCACTTGCCCTAGATTTGTGGCATGTGTGTCACAACCTGGGTGTTATCAAAATTCATCAACCAGATGATGTAGAGCTCATTCCTCACAACAAACTTGCAACCCTAACATCCCACATCACACCTAGGAGTTGTCGACACATTCAACTCAGTTGTTTTGGGGTAAGCTCTCTTGCCATGCCTTGTGTTGCATTTTTGTCACTTTTTGTGTTTTTTCTTGTGTGAGTATTGTTTTATTGATTTCATTGAGTGCTTATTGTCATTTACATGTATATTAGCTTGTCCTAGCATTGTTTTAGTTTTCGTTGCTATCTCATTACTGTCGCATGCATGAAATTGTTTTTCATGAACGGTCGCTGATTCAACGACTCACCTCACCCACATGCATGTTGTTCCATTTTCTGAATCAATCATTCACCAATTGCATGCATGATCATTCACTTATTCTTACACTCAGTATCACCATGAATTCACACTCACATTCACTTTTAGTTGCCTGTCGGCGAGTCTCGACAGCCTTGGCCAGGACTCTACCTCACCAAGACAACATTGTGCAATCTTGAGAGGGAAGGCTCTGTCTTCCTCTTAGAAAATGCACATTTCTACCCAGCGACTATCTATCTAGTCTATTTAACGTCTTAAATTGCTCTACATAAATTATCAATCCGGGTATCGTAAACTGATGAAGTGTGGTGCACCATATGTGCTTAGTTAACCTTTTTCTTACTTCGTTGTTTTATAGTTTATGTTGTTTTTGGGGTTCTGTTCTTGTTGGTTTACTAAAGTGTTTAATGCAAATGAAAATCCTATTCTAAGGTCTTAAGAATACTTTTAAAGGTCAAGTATGGATGTAGATTTCAAGACAAGGTTTATGTCCCTAATGGTTACTTCCAAAACTTAGCACTTCAAAATATCTCAAAACATGTTATTGATGGAATTAGTACTTAAACAAAAGTGTAAATATGCAGCTACTTAAATCAAACAAAAGATGAAATATTGATCGTGAAATCACTATCTCTACTACTTGTCTAAATATGGAAATAAAAGTTAAGCTATTGCACTCAAAGAAATTAAAAATTGCAAGGAAATTAAAAATAAAATCAAATTACACATTCGTAATTCGATCCCTCGCCAGTAGTCCCGCTATGGCTTTCGGAGTTAACTGTCAATGATATGAGCAATTTAATATCTAATTGCAGAAAAGTAAAACTAAAGTCAAATCACACATTCATAATTCGATCCCTCGCCAGTAGTCCCGCTATGGCTTTTGGAGGTAACCATCAATGATATGAGCAATTTAATATCTAATTGCAGAAAAATAAAACTAAAATCAAATCACACATTCATAATTCGATCCCTCGCAAGTAGTCCTGCTATGGCTTTCGGAGGTAACCATCAATGAAATGAGTGAGTTGATTTCTAAACTAAGTTAACAAAGAAAATTAACAAGACAGAAATCAAAACATAACTGAAATTGAAAAGCTAAAAAAACAAAGTCAACAGAGAAGCAAATCTCATGTCACTATTTGATGCAAAAACATGTAAAGAAAAAAAAAAACTAATCTACAATCAACCAGTTGAACACACTTACATGAATTAAAATTGCATGAATGGAAAATCTAATTTATCAAACTTGAAAGCAATCAAATGACATAATGAAATCAAAGCAAAATTACAAAATAAAATCTACTCTACCTTACATTCTAATGTGCTCCATGACATCTACTCACATCTCCTCCATGTTGAGAACACAAAGCTTTATTCAAATTCTTCAAACTTACAAGTACAACAAGTCTCCAAAGCTTTCAAAAGCCATCAAGGAAGAACTACAAACCCAAGCTAAAGAACTAAAAGCCAAGCCAAGCTAACAAATGAAGGAGAGAGATCTCTTATTTATACAAAAAGATGAGAAGCCATCTCATTAATGAGAGTCCATGAATCTCTCCCTCTACCTCTAGAGTCCTAATCAAAATAGGAACTGATAAGACACATGTCTTCTTAGAATTACAATATATTTAGGAGATGTGACACATATCCTCATGATCCCATGATTCTTTCCACTCAAATTCGAATTTGGCCTTAGAGTGCCACATAAGGGTTTTCTAGAAGCCTCCTTTCAACCTAGACATGTTAACAATCTCAACCCATTTGTTAGGTATGAGCATATGCACATTATTTTCTAATTTTTAACCACAAATTCACTTAAAAGGCTTAGAATTAATAAAGTTTGGAAAAGCATAAATGTGGCCCAATGATAATGAAAGTGGGATGAATGTGGTGACATAGTAGTGAAATGGAGGTGAAATGGAGGTGATATAATGGACATGATAGTGAAAGTGTAATGGAAATGAATGACATTTTCAAGGCTCAACACTATCCCCCGGGACTATTTTACAAATTTCTAAGGGACAATGACTGATGTCCCAGAAAATTGCACAATGTAGTCACTGAGCCTGCATCCATTACCAGCTGAGATTGCGAATTGCGGAATTCCAGCGGTTAGCATCTAGAATGGACTATGCATTGTGCATTTCCAACATTCAGTCAATATCCCAGCAGCCTAGACTATGCCTTGCACAGTCTTGGTAGTCAGTCCTCCAAGCTCCCAGTCGAAATTGCGCAACCTTCATGATTAGTCACACAGGTATGTTGCAAGTCAGTTGTCAAGTTTATTTTGGTTTTCGACTGACAGATTGCTTGCGTTGAGTGTTGCCATGTCTCCAGGTATTGCAGTTGTTCATCTGCCTCTCAGCAGTGCAGGTGCAATGGTTTCCAAGAGGGAAGAGTCAAAGACACCACTCATAGCACACCTGGAGATGCAGTCAACCAAATGTCTATGAGCTTGCCTACTGACAAAGACATCAAGTTATTTGTAGACAAGAACATCAAGATATCACAACGAGCAAGATATCCACCTACTACTACTATTATTAATAATTAAAATTAAAATATAACATTATTTATATAAAAAAATTATTTCCCGGTAGAAATTGTAAAATAAATATATCAACTAAAACTAAGTTATTAGATCTAAAACATTAATCACCCTCATTTCTAAGTGAATCTAAATTTCACTTTTTCATCCAATATTAGTCCAAAATTATTTAAAATAATATAATTAACGCATTCACACTATTTTTTTAATTTTAAATAAAAAGTATTATTATTATAATAAATAAATAAAAATAAAATCATTTTGTTTTCCCTGAACAAATGAATACACATCACCGCTCATCCTTAAATATATTTGAAAAGTAAGAGATATATATACATGATCATCCATCCATTGATCATAAATTAGACATTATACGATTAGAGATATCGTAAACTTGATATTATAAGATTAAAAATTGTTATAATTTTTTTATGGTTTTTATTTTTTTTCATATATATTTAATATTATTATAGTTATATTAAAATAAATAATTATAAATATAAAAATATATATTTTATGGTTTTTTTATTTATAATTAATTATGTAGTTTATAAAATATATATGAGTTATATGTATATTGAAAAAAATCATGTAACAAGATTTGTAATTATGGAGGTTCACTTCCACTTTATCATGAAGATTCTTAATTTATAAATATGTTTTATTACAATACCATGGGCTAATACTATGGTTCTCTAATACCACATATCCAAAAATCCTTATCTTTATGAATAAGGAGAAAATTTATTAGACATTTCAACCACTTTCTTATTAGTCCCTCTCCTAGGCAACTCCCTAGGCATGACTCTAGCAATTTATTTGTCTTTTGATCATTATTAGTTTAGCATTGACTAGTGCAAATTATAAGATTTCACTTTAGAAATGAATAAAGTATTTTTTATTATTGTTGAAAAAAATAATTTGTTAACATTGAATTGGACAAAATATTGGATCTTTTATTTTAGGCTTAGTGTCATATGTCCCATGTCACTGATAAATTTTCTTAACCCTTAGCACTCACCAGTATTTACAGCCATCATGCTTTTGGCAATAACTCTTTCAGTTGCTTGAACTACTCTGCTTTCATGTTACCACTTGCTCATACGTGACAGTTTTTAGTAGAAGAGATAAGTTTGATTTTATTGTTTCTATATCTATCACTCTCGAGATTTACAATTTTGAAACCAATAGAACACATTATTTCCTTATGTGTAACAACAACAATGAGTTATTGCTTTATTTTCTTTATCCTTTGTCACTTCTCAATATGGCTTACATGTTTAGCGACTTAGAGAGGTTATTGTTGATTGTGGTTCTCTTGTTGGAAATAGCTCAGGTATGGACATCAGTTCCTCTTTGATTGTTCCTTC
>APFE030608756.1:0-59822 GCA_000404065.3 Pinus taeda | reverse complement strand
ATCCAATGAATGATATGTATGCTCTATCCACCTCCAAAAACACTGCATAAGGATCATGAAATTCGAGCACACTGGAACTTAGCTTACCCAATTGATTACTTCTCTTCTCCTCATACCAGGAATGCAAATGTTGATCTAAGCCTTGTGATGAGACCTCTACTGAAAATGACAAAGAAACTGGCTGCCGGATCAAATTCATATCAACACATGTTTCAAGCTCACATGTAGTTAATGGAGAAAGACTTTGACTGCAAACCTCATCCAAAACATCAGCTGTTGGATCATGAAAAACCTGAAAAAACTGTTGCAATGTATCCATTGAAAATGTATGACATCCTTCTAGTTGTTCATCTTTTTCTTGAGAGATTTTATGAAGATTCTGCCTTATAAACTGAAATGCTTCAAAACAAAAGGGTATAGAATCTTCCAGTATCATCAAATCATGATTTTCATCTTCCACAGCTTCATCTATAATCTGCCCTTCAATTTCATTTAGTAGCTGCAAATCTAATGCTACAGGCTACTCAAGAATGTTGTTATTTGTCTCGTCCTCAACATCAACACTGAGAGATTGCTGATTTGTTATAGGCTGTCCATTTGAAGATTTACCATGCAATCTACCCTTCAAAAACTGAAATGATTCGAAACAAAAAGGTAGGGAACCTTCTTGTATCATTTGATCGAATATGTCAACCTCCATGCTTTCATCTGCAACTTGACAACCAATAGCTTTCGGGGGTTGCAAATCTGAATATGAGAAGTCTTGAACAAAATTTTCATTGCTCTCAAGATGGTCTAGATCAAGACTTGTTGACAGCTGATTTCTAATTTCATGGAAGTTGTCTTTAATGAACTGACATGAATCAAAACAAAAAGGTAAAGATCCCTCGCTTACTTCAAAATTTGCTGCACTTTCCTCGTCACTGTCATACCTGATATGTGATGGTTGAACATTGTATTCAAGCTGCTGAAAATGAACTTTTTCCTCCCGTAAACGAGCTGCTGGTTTGTCTGCAAGATTGGCTTGTGTTTGGAGAACATAATCATCATCATACTGATCAAACCGAGGCAAATCATCATCAAGCATACACATCATATCAACAGCTCTCTCTTCTTCACAATGATCTATAAAACAATCATTATCAGATCTATGACAACTAGGATAAGAAACAAAATGTTTTGGATCAGCAACTTGTTCTTCTTCAATCAGCGAGCCATGAGCTAGAACATAATCATCATTCCTTGCATTTATCTTGTCCATCATCTTTTCCACTGCACTTACCAAAGAATCAAGTTTCACCTCTAGAGATGTTGATTCGGTCGGATCTATGTTTTTCATCTCTTCTTCCTTCAACCTTGCCTTTCGGATCAGCAAATGCGCCTCTACATTTACTGCACTGTTTTGCATCTCGTGGAGTGTTGCAATGTCCCTTTCTATCAACTGAAACTCCATCTCCGGATCAAAGGCACCCGGATAGTGCAAGAGAGCAGATCTAGGAGTAGGCCTTATATCAGCTGGCATTGAATAATAAACTTGGTTAAATCTGGCCGAAAACTGCTGTACTGTCTCCCCTGGCAATCTTTTCAGCTGGTTATACTCTTCTACAATCAAGAAAAGGTTTTGTCCGATCATCCACCTGTCGAGAAAAACTTTGACGAACTGCTGAAAATCTGAGATGCTTGCATCAGACAGGGCTTTGAACCAACTCTTCACTTTGGCTTGCAAAGAAAGAGCAAAAACCCTTATACTAACATCTTCATCATCAACTTCAAAAAGGTCAAGAAAATTCTCAACATTCTACACATGTTGCTCAGTGTTGACATTCTTACATTCACCATCAAACCTCGGCAAGTATAGATTATAGTTTTTGGGGAAAGCATGAAGAACAGAAGGTATTACAAGAGGTTTATACCGATCTGGAATTTTACAAGGTGTCGGGATATGTACAGCAGGTATAGAATCAGACTTGGTCGCTTGAGGTTCATCACAAAATTCGGAAAAAGGATCTTGATCAAGCTCAAAAGCATGCAAATCTTTGGTATTCACAATTTTCAAAGGGAAAGAATCAACGGCAGACCAAGGATCTTTTCTCAAGCATAATATACTTTGCAAATCCTTCTTGACATTCTTGGGTCTATTAACCGTCGACTTTGGGTCTTGGTCCCATGCCCTTGGGTTAATGAATAGGGGTTGGCCCCCTTTACTCCCCAACCAAACCTTAATGAAAATTTAAATATGCAATGTGACTGCATAAGGTTAAGATTCATCATGTAGGTGGGCCGATTGGGCCTATGGGTTGGCAGCCAACCGACCTGGGTTGATTCCTGCGAGTTCTAAATATTTTTTCCACGCTTAAACCTTGGAGACTTGGAGCCACATGGCGGCCTCTAGGCAGGCCACGTGTCAACCCCCAATTAGCAATCTAGAACAAAATCTTCTAGGGATATTCTAAAGAATATTTTTTTTTTAAATTTCAAAATATTGAAGGTCATTAGGCAATTTTCAAATTGGAATAACTTCTCCATACAGAGTCCATTTTTTGAACCATTCATGGCACCGAAATCAGGAAGACGAGACCTCTCTGGTCATTCAGGTTCTAACCAAATCTAAGCACTTTCATATTTGATCATTTTCAACACTTGGACTTCAGCTCCTGATCACACCTCCCAAATGAGAGGCTTCTGGACCCCAAAAGCTTATTGAAATGTTGAACTGAATTATAGTAAAGACAATGAGAGAACAAACATCATCTTCTCTTCAACCCTTCAAACATTTGCTTTGCATGGAAAATGACTTTGAACCACAAATGGAAAGAAATTGACATTTCCCTTCCTAAATGCGCTTGTCCTCCTCTCCACAACTATCTTTCTTGCACTCACACAAAAATTTTCTGGCAAGAAAATTACAGAACGAAACAGAAAAATGTTGCATTGATCAATGACCTAAGGTGGCTCAAAACAAACAAGATATTACAGCATAGAATACAGGCATACATATGAAATTTACAGATGTACAAAAGGAGTATGTCTTACTGTGTCAAGAAGTCCATCCACTTCTCACCAAGCCACTTCCATGGCGACTTTTGCTGCTGCAACTTTACCACATGTGAAACTTCCCTTTCCACATCAATAATGGAATCTGTGGTTCCACCTTTGCTAATCTTCTTGTCCTCTTGCTGCATGTGTGTGGGACGACGAGTTGGATGTAAAGTCAAACAATGAGAGACAACATGTCCCTTCTTTTGGCAAAAGGTGCAAATCTTATGCACCCTCTTTGAAGGTAGAATTTGCTTCATCTGTTTCCTGTGTGATTTCTTCCTCATCTAGCATCTCGAAACATGATGGTTAAATTGACCACAATATGTACAAGAAATATTTCTTCCATTAAAGCATGTAAAATTTTCATGCCTTGCAGAAACACAATCAAATTTATCATGAGAAGATGTATACCTCTTGTTCTCCTTTGCATGTTCATCATTTTTTCCTCCATGAGGAGATGAACTAGTAGAGGCTCAAATTTTCAATTGTAGACTAACATCATCGTTCTTGTCTTGAAAACTGCCTAAAATTGCATGCTTGCCATAAGCTACATGACTATCGCCTTCTTGTTGCAACAAAGGCTTAAAGAAATGGCAATCATCTTTGAAACAAATTTGACATATTTGCCTCATGGAACTTGGAACAAAAGTTCTCTTTGAATTAGCCTCACATGCCTTCATGGCTTTTGAGTCTTCGCCATTAGATTGCACATAACCAAGTCCAAGATTCTTGGGTCGTTCCTCAATAGATAGGGGTTCAATCATGCCTTGTGCATGCTTTCCTAATCCTTTTCCTTCATAACCCATCTTAATAATTAACTTGGATCCTACTCCCCTTGTATTCTTTTCGAGAGATCCAACACATCTTTCTAAAGAGGAAACTGAAGACAAATCAGAATGGATTACCTCTTTCTCACGTATGTTCTTTGTCAAAGCCTCTTAGGCTTGATGAAACTGCAACTCCACATCATGTAATCTTTCAATAATTTCTTCCTTCTCTTGCTTCATGGCCAACAATTTCTCACGAAGCTCCGTGCTTTCTCTTCTATCCTCAAACAGGATCTGCACCATATCCTTCAATATAAGGAATTCACGCTTCATATCCTCATCGAAGAACCTTGTGAAGGAGGAAACTTCACTTGTAGAAATTTTCATTATGATGTCAATGAAAAAATTAACTTCACAATGTTCTTAAATCTTTTCAAAAAAAATGACAAAGCTTTTTCACCCAAATGTCTTTACAGCCATCACATATTCAAGAAGCCAACAACACACAAATCAAGTGAAAATCTTGTTCAAGTAGCCAACAGCAAACCAACTCAAGTGAAAATCTTAGAGTGTTTTTGAGGTCCTTTGGGGTAAGCAAAATATATTCTATTCCTTTTTTTCTTCTCCAAGACTTACCTAATCAGTAGCTATCCACGAACTTCAGCAAACTCAAACAACATGCGGTTTGCAAAATAGTAAAGCAGTCAATCTTCTACACTGCTTTAAACACCTTTCAACCTATACAATCAAGCTATTGTGATTTCAATCAAGCAAACCAAGTGCTCTAATACGAACCTGAACTAAAAATGGAGGGTACTTGAAAAATGGTGCAAGGTATCCATTTTCATTTATGTAAATGAGTGCAAAATACTCCAAGTTTAAATCTGAAAATGTGAGAACTTCGTATTTCTAATACAGAGATAGACTGTAGGGACATTTACTAGATATGTCACCTCTAAAGAGAGGATGAGATCTAGAAGCTACCTAGCCCTCTATAGACTCTACCTAAAGAAATAATAGAATTAAACACTCAGATTTAATTTAGAAAAAAAAAAAAAAAAAAACCTTGCTTGAACTTGACGTTATGCAGAATTTTAGCTTGAAAGAGGTGTATGTCTTTTCTTCTGTTTATGTGTTTTAAGTTTATTTTCTTTTGCTAAAACTTAAAATATATATCACCAACATAATTCAGCCATAGAATATCAAAACACAACATCAATATAATATAGGAGTTCACTCCAACTCTTGGGCTACATCTCCTTTGAGCTTCATCAACATGACTAGACTCTTTGGGATTAAGGTAATTAAATTCTTTTACAAGCTCCACATTTAACCACAATGAATACAAAAATGATTCAAAGGGCCGAGAATACCATTTTAAGTCCTTTTAATGGCTATCCAATTCCTGGAAACAGCTTAAGGCTTCCATGGATACACATCCTTCTGTCGGTGCACTAAGCTTCTCTGAGCTTCTAGATGGCACAAACTCCCTCATATTTCTATTTCTGCCACTTAAACCACTACTTATGTATCCAATAATGATCAGACACCAAATATCAACTGATTAATTTCTTACATCAAGCACATCATCCCCAAAAATGGCTCTCCTCCACGGTTTGCCTAGGGTTGCCCACGACTTCACACCAACTTCTTGAGCTGTAGAAGTACTCAAAATGATATGAAACCATTCCATTGGTTCCAAAATGACTAAAATATTCAAGGTAGAGTTTTGTTTCATCAGAAATGGCCTCCGGCTGCTCCAATTTCGCCTACACACACTGTTGGCATCCCCTAGCACTAAGGTCAAGGAAAACTTCTCTGTTGAGTTTTCGACCTCTAAAATATTTAATAATTGTTGAAACCTTTGTAAATGGATTTAGAATGACGTTTTCAGTAAAAAATGACCACTAGTTCGCTGCAAATGTCCTCTAGCTCCCCTAGTTAGGCCCTACAATGCTGCTAGCAAAATCAGCAAAAATCGCCTCTAGAACTTAAATGAAGATTTTCGGCTTTCTAATGTTCTTAAAAACCTCTACAAACCATCTAAACAGATTCGAAAGGTATGAAATAGCTAATAATTCTTGTTCATTTACCTTAAACAGAGAAACACAGTCCAATACATAGCCTTCTCCTTCAAGGCACTGATGGCTCATTCATCTTCTTCGTAGCTTAAACCTCTAAAGATGACCTCTGTTAGACTCAAAACCTACTCAATTGAGTCTAGAAGGTCGAAGAGACCCAAAATAAAAAAAATTGCTTCGAAAGGCCTCCCCTAACTAAAGTTATGGCTAACTGAAGATTTGTCCAGTTCCCCTACAAAAACTCCACTAAAACTGGCTAACTGCTAGTTAGCCCGACTCAATCTGGCCTTACCACCAATTTTGGCACTGACTACTAGTTAAATGGTCACTTGACCGTAAATACCGGGTGGGATCGCGTGCATGCGACCGAAAGTTTCGGAAGTCTTAACTGTCGGGTTCTATTAACTATAGTTTTGGTCTTGGTTCCACGCCCTTGGTTTCATGAATAGGGGCTGGCCCCCTTCACCACCCAACCAAACCTTAATGAAAATTTAAATATGTAATTCGACTGCATAAGGTTAAGATTCATTGTGTAGGCGGGTTGGTCAGGCCTGTCAGCTGGCGGCCAACCGACCTGGGGTCAATTCCTGCGAGCTCCAAATATTTTTGCCCGGCTTAAACCTTGGAGACTTGGGGCCATGTGGCGGCCTTTGGGTAGGCCACGTGTCAGCTCCCAATTAGAAATCTAGAACAAAATATTCCAGGGATATTCTGAAGATTTTTTTTTTTCAAAATTTTCTTTTTAAAATTTCAAAATATTGAAGGTCATTGGGCGATTTTCAAATTGGAATAACTTCTCCATACGGAGTCCATTTTTCAAACCATTCACGGTACCAAAATTAGGAAGATGAGACCTCTCTAGTCTTTCAGGTTCCAACCCAATCGAAGTACTTTCAAATGTTAGCATTTTGACACTTGGACTTGAGCTCTTGATCAGCAGATGTTTGCCGAAAGATCATTTGCGATTGATCTTCTTAAGAAGATCACATAAAATAATGAGTGCACAATAGCTGTGATGGCTAAGGCATGCTAGACTATTCCAGAGTTGAACATCCCCAAAGATGTACTAGTTGATGCAAGGATCTGGAAGCTTGTTGCGAGTGTGCGCGAGGCACAAACAAAGTTAGCTAAGGTTCAGTTTCAACTAAACCTTAATATCATAGAACTTGAGTTGAGGGCCCTGCCTTCGAATCCACCGTAATTCAGAGAGTAGGATGTGACTACTGTTAAATATGTCATTATAGCTACTGACACCGTAGTGAAGGATTGCACAACGCTCTTCGCACAGGTGCTCAAAGTAGTGAACAATATACAAGAAGATCCCAACCTACAAACACTAGAAACTGAGGTGCGGGAGCTGCAGCAGAGGTATGATGAGGTCAAAGCGACAATGCGCACCGTTGCCATCATGCAGAGATTGGTGAAGCTACAGGAAGCAAAGGCACTAAAGAAACATATGGTTTTCGCTCAACACAAGGAGATAGTACTGAAGGCCAGATTGGGGCCTTGGCTAGAGGAAGCTTATGTACTCACTGCCTCCATTGAAGGGAAATTGGCCAGTCTACAAGTGACATGACAGAAAATATAGGCAGACAGTGCAGAACCAGTGACAGAGCAGTTGGTCGAGTAGGTTAACAAAACGGCCATGTAGTGTACCATGGAGGTTGCAGTCATACAAGTGGAGTTGGGAGATCTTCGTGACAAGATCTTTGCATCGGTCGAATCACTTGGGGTGAGACACCAGATTTTTGTTGGGGGCTTGTTGGGAACGAGTCCCCTAGGGTCAATTTTGGGGTTAAAATCCCAAGTTTTGGTGCTAAAGGCCCAGGTTTTGTATAAATAATGTAAAGATTCTGCATTTTGTGGTTGTGGAGTGCGAAGGTGTAAATAGTCAAAAAGGGTTTCCACCCTTAGTTTAGGTAGATTGTGTCAGCTTGATGAGATCTTCCCTAGGTTCGCAGGCCATGGGAATGTATAAAAAGGGAGTCTTAGAAGGGTCTAACACAATTTTTAGTTCATTTCTTAGTAATTTTTTGGGTAATTGATCAATGTAATGGGTTTGTGAGAGCTAAGAGCAAAGAGTCTTAGCATAGGAAGAGGCTCTATAGGTGAGTGCGTAGAGGCCTAGGGTAGAAGTCTGTAGCTAAGTGTACGGACCCCTGTAGCTGTGTCCCAGGGAAGTTAGAGTCTGTATTGGAGATCTGAACCATCAATAAAGAGAATTATTCTAAAGATATATGTGTATGAGCTATTTTAATTTTGTTATGACTTTTTGCAGTTATGCTATGTTGAATATTGGGTTTATGATTTAATGTTATATTGATGTGTGAATCTATGTGTTTTACTTTGTCATATGAATGCAATTAAGAATATATATTTACGTGAGGATAATCATAATGCATGTTGAAGTTAACTAATACTTAAGCTAATTGAGGTAGACACAAAAGTAATAATAATTACAAAGGCGCGTAAACGTGTGAATTGACCATTTTGGGGTCCGCGAAGGATAGTCAGAGACCTTCGCGAAGGTATCAAAGCAGGATAAGAGAAGTACACTTATAAGCCCTAGAGGACTTATAGGTCTGCGTGAAGGAAGGGTTAGGGTATAAAACCAACATCACAACCATCTCAGGGTGCGGAAACTTGGTTCCTGGATCCACCCATACTGCTTTGGGTGAGACTTCAATATGCACTCAGCGGATTGATGCCAAAAGGGATTTGCATGGCTAATTAATGTTGAACCTGAGTGAGGCCCATCAAGCCAACAATCTCTCTCTCTCTCTTTCTCTCTCTCTCTCTCTCTCTATATATATATATATATCTATCTATATATATATATATAATATATATATATATATATATATATATATATATATATATATATATATATATATATATACTTATTTTAAAATATTATTATTTAAAATTAAAAATAAAATTATTGAAAATGCAAATAATCTCTAATATGCTCTATACTTTATAATATTATGAAACTAAATGTTCGTCTGGGGTAGCTCAAGTGGCAATGGTTGTGGAATGAAGTCTCACTGAACTGGAGATCTTGGTGTTCGAATGTTGTGCTACCATCTCCCGTAGTGGGGTGAATAATGGACATGTAAACTCGACAATCGAAGAGTCCTCCAAAGCTTACAAAAAATATATTATGAAATTAAATAATTGTTCAAAGATTATATCTATATATATATATATATATATATATATATATATATATATATATATATATATATATATATATAAAAATAGAAAAAATATAAAATAAATATAAAATAAAATAAAATATTTAAATCTATATGTTTCTCTAAACAACAAATCCAACTGAATTTACATTACTAGGACTAACCTAAAATTTCAAAATTTCAAAACCCTCCCACCTGTTCAATCATAATATGATTCTGGCCTAACCTAAATTTTCAAGATTTAAAAACCTGCCAGCCTTCTCAAAGATAATCCAACTCCCTACAACCTCAACCAAGCTATATGAATAACCAAATCATACCTACACATCCTCGAAGTTTCAGACTACTCTGATGTAATTTGTTGTTAAGATATATATTTTAACTTATAAAGATAAATAAATACTATGTTTTAATTAATGTTTAATATGAATTGGGTTGTTAAATTTGAAAGTAATTTAATTTTGTTTAATTTTAAATTCATTTAAAATGCATTTTAATGTTTGTTTTAATTTTATATTTTTTTTTTAAATTTTAAATGTTTTATTTGGAAAATAGTTTTCTAATTATTTAAATTTTAATTAAAGTGGATACTGAAATATTTTATTTTATTTTAGTTGGCATTATGGCTAATGTGTTGTCTTTGATAGCAATCTACTTGATAAACATTTCAATATTATGATAACAGGATGATTATGTAGGATGGAAATGATGAACACAGAAATGACAAATCAGAGACAAATGAATGATAAAGGTGAAGTTTGGGTAAGTATATGCAGATCCTAAGCATAAGGGTTGCGTACATACACGATTCCTGTGAGAAAAAATCATGTATAGAATCTGAACCATGGTATTTTGGATACCAAGGGTCATTACCATGGTATTGGCCCATAGTAATGAGAGCGAAAACGGTTTTTTGATCATGTCAAAGAATACTAATGGCATTACTAAGGGATTGGACTAACGTATTGGCTAAGGGTAATTCTATATCAGAAGATGGAGATGAGAGTGTTATGTGTGAAAGTGATGGATTGTTTATGAATGATTTGATATGAAACAGATGTGCACCAAGGAGCATAGAGATGGATCAGATCTGATAGATCTGAAATGAGTACATATTGCTTGATCTATTTATGCTTTGATAGATCTATGATAATGGTATAGATGTGTGACTCTAACAGTGTGTATGTTGAGACTTGGGTTTGAGAGATGTCATTTTGTGCAGTGAAAGTATAATTCAGTGATTTCAGATATGTACACTAGTTTACTCAGGTTAGTCGCATACATACATGGATCTTGTTTTGGGTAGTCGTGTATATTTATGCGAAGTGTTTTCAATATGTGCATATCTGTATGCGGGAGTTGTGTATGGTAAGCACATACATACGTCGATGTGTTTTGTGCAAGTCACGTACATATACTAGGGTTTGGCAGTATGAATTGTTGATGACATTTTATCAATTTTGTTCTGATTGTTGTTGTTTATCGATGATGTCTCTAATGTAATCATCTGTATCTGATAGTGTTGACTGAGTTAAAAGTGGAATATTGATTAGTAATGATGCTGCAGTATGGTGATCTATGTTTGGTTCAATAATTTGTGCTTGGTTCAAGTAATATGTGACTAATGATGTGACCTACGTATGGTTCAACATTTGATGGTTCAATGTTCAGCATTCTAAGATCTGTATGTAGTTTTTGTATAGTGGAAGTGAGTACAAACGCGGATGTTCTTCATAAAAGTAGCATATACATTCTGATGTATGGTTGATCATGGTTTTAAATGACATGAATTAGTTTATGTAATGAATAGAGTGTCGATTAATATACTAATGAGTGATTATGCATTGGTTTAATCAAATTGCTTTGGATTGAGATGTTGATTGGGTGAGTTGATTAAATATTTGGTTTAGCAGATGTTTCATTATTACAATGATTTAGATTCAACTATCAATGTATTGAGATCTATATGAAGGTATTATTTAAAGGGATCACATATATATGTTGGTGTGCTTCATAGAAATAGTGTATACATTTTGGCATGTGTTTGATAATGGTTTACAATGAAAACATTTGGTTTTTGTGATGGAAGTTATATGGTTTGGCATACTTATAAGTGGTTGTGCATTGATATGATCTGATATAAATTGGTTTGGTTTGATGATTCATTTGGCTCAATGATTGGATGATTTGATTTAGTGATTGGTTTTAGAATTGTTACTTGGTTTGAGCTTAATGATGGACATGGGTTCAATATGAAAATATGATGAAATGTGACCTACAAGTTTGATTTTTTGAGTCAGGTGGATCTAGTATGAAATATTATGAAATGTGGTCCACAAGAGGTGTTGAGCGTTGGAGCCTTCAATGAAGGATTCGAAGCTTCCTTCTAGTATTAGTTGGAGAATTTGTGCAAGGGGTAAGAGTCAGTAAACAACATCAGGGGTTTGGAGCTCCCTTTTAGTGGATGTTGGAGAATGAGAGAAGGTTGTAGCCTACTGCAAGTAGGTTCCTACGTACTGGTATGAATTCCCGCGAGTACAATATTGTAAAAAAAAATCTTTATAATAAAATTAAGACAGAGATGATGGCGGCATTGGTTTTCTCCCATATTGGGTTTCCACCTAAAAATCTTAGTGTTCTCATGTGTTTCTTATGTGTGATGGTTTATTATACTCTTACTTCTCATGGTTACTAATTAATTAATTAATGACGCATTGGTTAAATATAAACAGATGATGAAATATATGAAAAGTTAGTTAACTGGATATACGCTATTCGACCTTACTGAAGTCTTGTACATACGCTAGCTGCATGAATAACAATAACGTATAGAAATCAAAATATGAAATACAAATTTTAGAGTAACTTTAAAAGAATTGATTCACCCCTCCCCTCTCATTATTTTTCCCAACAATTGGTATTAGAGAAAGTCACTTCAATTAAATCTTAACCGCTTGAAGTGGATCAGGAATAATGGGAAAGAAACAAAATAAGAAGGCAGCTCAAAGGAAGACATCAATTTAGGAGAACAATGGCAATGATGCATCTAATGCTATAGCAATATCTGCATTTATCGGTCAAGAAGAATATGCAACATAAGAACAAGGAAATTCAGAAACCATCGACAATAAAGGTATGTTTATGCTAAGTGATGATAACTATCAAGTATGGAAAGAAAAGATGAAGTATCAATTAATAAATTTAGGTTCTAATGTTTGGAATTTAGTATGTAATGGTTGCACTAACACTCCTCCATCAACTAAAGAGTTACAAAATAATAATGTTGCATTAAATGAAATCATTGGTAACATACCTGATTTAGTATTAGGACAAGTTATGCACTATGAAACTACAAAGGAACTATTGGATAATCTTCAAGTCATTCATGAAGGAAAATTAAATGAAAATTGTTCCTCAGGAGAACCATTGGGTAATCTTATTTATAAATATGTGTCAAAGGATGAGTATGATGATAAAACAAACTTTTTTATGTCAGATGGAGTTATTGATTCATAATAAAACAGGTTAGAGGAAGTTCTTAATCTTAGAATAAAACTTGATTTTCTTTGAAAAAGATTATGAATCCTAAGGATAAGTTGAATACATATGATAACAGGGTTCATGTTGCAGTAGAATCTAAACAATATTGTGAAGGACTTGAAATTGAAATCATCTCTCCAAGAGGGGATCTTGAAAAATCAAACAAGCAAAATGGAGATCTACTTCAATTATTTGAAGAGAAATAGAATGGTCCAATTGGAGGAAGGAAGAAAGGTTGAAGAAGGAATGAGAAAGAAGTATCTAAAAAAGGAATAACAATGTTAAAAACTAAAAGTTGAGGTAAACATTCTAAAAGGTAAATTAGAAGAAAAATATAAACATCTAAAATTTCAAGGTAGTATTAAGATTTTGGATAACATTCTTAGTATTCAAAGGTCTCCTTCAATTAAATATGGTCTTGGTTTTCATGAAAATAAAAGGACAATCTAGTTCATAGCCTTGTGCGAAGATCTTGAAGGATAACAATATGAAATCTGAAATTCCTATTAAAGAGTTAAGAAGTTAACTTGCTCAACATCCAAGGAAGATGAATTTTGAAAAGAAATCATTTGCTCCCAATAATAGAAACATTATTTGATTCTCTCCTCTGATCAATAATTTTGAATTCTTTATACGTCATAATTATGGATGTGTTGCCTCTGATTATAGAAGCAAGTTGTTTCAATCACAAGAAAATAGCCACTTCATAGGAAGGTCAATAGCTTCTAGGTACTCAGGTTTCTTTAAATGATATTTGTTTACTTACAACATATTTGGTCACAAAGCTATTGATTGCAATAAGAGGAATTTGAAAAAAAAAATATTATAATTCCTTTGCTCCCTTTTTTGGTCATATAAGATGTTATACTTGTAACTAGTTTGGGCATGTATCAAAAGAATGCAGGAACAAGTAAATGAATCTTTGTAGACAACATGACAAGCAATCAAATAAGAATATTGCTTCCAAAAGACTTGATAAAGATGGATCCACCAACACTTCTCATAAAAAGTTGAAAGAAGAAGAACAAACAAGGTGTGGTCTTACTATGTGCTCTTTTGATGATGAATAAGAATGATACATATATAGAAAATTATCTCATCACATGACTGGAGATAAGAACAATTTTGAGTTTCTCAAGAAAAACAAAGATGGTAAGGTGATTCTTGAAAATAGTGCCCCAGAAAATGTTATGGGAAAAGGTAGAATCAAACTTGAGAAG
This sequence comes from Pinus taeda, assembly GCA_000404065.3. NCBI lineage: Eukaryota > Viridiplantae > Streptophyta > Pinopsida > Pinales > Pinaceae > Pinus > Pinus taeda. Next base: position 45,978 of record APFE030608756.1, on the reverse strand, counting down.
TATGCAAAAGCAGTCAATGCATTAATAGTTCAAGGGTTAAAGCAAAATATTCTAAGTGTAGGTCAAATTACTGATAAAGGACGCATAATTTTATTTACATCAACTAAATTCAAAATTATATATAAAGAAACTTGAAAGGTTATAGCAAGAGGATACATAAATCAAGACAAATTATATCTGTTAGGAGAGAATAATTTAGACAAGAGGTGGTGATTATCAGGTCCACAGGATTAGTAGTATAAGATCTCAGGAGGATCTATCCATGAGTATCTTAGTGATAGTTTTCTAGTATGGTTTGTTTTATGATGATTATACTACTAACATTGCATCGAAGAAGAAACAGTGAGCAGGAACATGTATGATATGTTCAGGGGGAGATGATGTTATGAAAATTTCAACATTATACTTTTTGTACATGTATTACATGAAGGACAGTCATGTTGTAAAACCCTCCTCCCACATCTAGCCAAGTAGCCATTCAACCATGGTAAATATGTGACGAAAGGCTACTATGATTGGATTCAACCTCCTATGTGACCTTAAGGAAGTGGAATCGACAGAAACACAACATAAAGACCCTCCACATTAGCTACAAAACTCCTAGGAACCATCCCAACCACTCAGGTAGCTAGCCCCTTGGTCCCACTGAAGTTTTTGACCACTTGACATATGGAAACTCTCATATTATAGGACTACCAGTGTCCATGAGGCTCTAGAAACTCTCATGACAAGGCATTCTAGCATCGAGGCACTATTTTTCTCAGTCTTCTGCTAATGCCCCTCAGATTTGAGCCACTTTTCTGGCCTAGAGCCTAGGTCATTGCCCAGAATTGAATGACACCTTTGGAACAGTAAGATAACAAGGAAACAATGATGCAAAATTAAATACTTGAACAAGCCCTTAACCGGACCCCTACTAGCCATGACAAACATTTTGTTAAACATATCACAAATATATAATCTACAACTGTTAACATCAAATTTAAGCATAGGTATATCATATGTATTTGAGAATCACTAAGAACAATTTTTCCCTCATATCATTTGATGCATTATCATCTATTAGATCATAGATACATTGTCTATTCATTTACAAGTAAAAACATGATGATAGCAATACATAGCCATTGTCATAAAACACGTACATAACCAACATAATAACAAAAAAAGTACCAATGAAAACATAGCCATATGATCAACTTATAAACTAGTATAATACTCATATAAATACAAGTATAAATAACCTCATTTTGATGATGCAAATTCCAAACCCGGAATGGTATTATCACATTCCACCTGACTGTAGAATGGTTGAGCTAAATCTCTCTTCAGCCATTCACCCCCATTCCATATTCCAAATATGAATGTGGGACTCGAACCAAAAGAACCAACCAAGGCATCCTGAGGCTAAACTATCTCACCTTGATCAATAGAAACTAGGTTTTACTATAATCCATCCTGAATCACTAGGCCAAGACAATGAACATGTAATAATAGGATTTACCATGATCTCCACCATATCACTAGGCCAAAACAAGCATGGATGCCACCAGATTAATGCACCTACATCATGAATAATTTTCTTATCTCTTAGTCTCTCAGGATTTATCGAATCCACAATCTGATCTAGGTATCACTATGCTCTAAACCGAGACACCACCCTCTAGGATTTACCATATATCTTATCATTCAATGGAAAGGATTTTTGGGCCTAACCAAGGAAAACAACCTCTAGGATTTACTATAAATCCCTCCATTCATTGACAAAGATTCTTAGGCAACACAATCTTAGATTTACCACAACCCACATTCTAGCTCAAGGGTCACTAGGCTAGTAGATTTACCGTGATCCATAATCTGGTTTAGGAACCAATGGGCCATGTGCTCTATCATTCATAGATCCACCTCACTCAGCTTTGAATCCATCTGACAATACAACTCAACCAAAAATGAGAACCCCATCATACCATAGTTATCCGAAAATGGCAAGGCTAGGCTAAAAACACTATCACACCTAGAAAATCCCATGCCATAACAAAAAAATAACCACATGCAATACCATGCATTCCAAATATAGGGAAAATACACATGCAAATCGATACCTAAAAAGAATATTTTTGTAGCTGCTTGATCCTTCTCTTCCTTTCTTGATCTCTACTTCCTCTTGCCTTATTTACCTTTCTTGATCCAATGCCAAAGTGCACAAGAAAAATCTAAGTGTCCAAGAGTGAGATAGAGAGGGAGAATAATCAGAGAACTCCAATACTGAACTAACAAAAGGATAAAACTAATCCTCAGAAGCCTTTTTCAGTTAGGCCTCTATTTTCTTCATTTTCTATTATTTTCCTTCATTTTCCTCTTCACATGCAACATGTGACATTTCACCTTCCTTTTCTCCTAATTTCCATTACCTTCATAAATAAATGTTCCAAAAATACAATTTGCCTTTCCAAATCCTTAACATTGCCTTTTCCAATTTCCTTAGCCATAATAAACCGATGAACAACCACACTAGGATTTTTTTCCCAACATTCACCTTGGAATAAGTGTCCTGTTAACTCTGGCTATTATTTTTCCTTTATTAACTTTTGTTACATTGAACTTTCACTAGGGTTTTTACAGAACCCTCCCACTTGGGGGACACCATCCTTGGTTTTTAACCACACCTATACCTCAGCAAAACTGCTGAAAAGAAAACATATTGCCCATGGAGTTTTATAACATAACTCAATGAAGTATTTACAATGATCACCCTACTAAAAAGAAAACCAGCATGACAACATAACAACATAATAGTATAATGACATGACACTCATACCTCTTATTGGAGCTTTATAACATATCCCATGGCAGTATTTACATCCACATACAGATATACATATATGAAAACATCATCAAGTATGTACCAAATACATATACCAAAAATTCTTTGCCTCAACTCGAAAACAATGAAGGATACATAGACTGCATCTAATCCGCCATCTCCCATGTGGCTTCATTGGGACCAAAGTTCTTCCACTACACTTTAACCTACTCAATTTCTCAGTTCTAGAGCATGAGCACCTTTTTCTGCAATATACACTAAGGCTCTGGCTAGAATTATCCATCTAATTCCACCTACAATATAAACCAGTCAATCACATGATCAACATATTTAACATACTTCTTAAGAAATGAAACATAGAAAACATCATGGAATTTCACTGTCAAAGGTAGTGCAAGTCGATAGGCTACTAGCCCAAACCTCTCAACAATACTGAAGGGTCCACAAAATTGTGGTGCCATCTTGTCATATGATCTAATCCATAAGGAGCTCTTCTTTGGTTTAATGCATAAATACACATGTTCCCCAACCTGGGACTCCTTGAATAACTTATTTTCATCTGCATAGCTCTTCTACATATCCTATGTTTCCTTTAAATTCTTCTTTATAACCTGCATTTCTTGTTCCATGTCCGCCAACATGTCTGGTCCAATCAACACCCTATTAACTAGATCACTTAAACTGATGGGAATATTGCAACTCCACCCATACAATGCCTCAAACAGACTCATCTTCAAAGATTCCTAATATCCATTGTTGTAAACGAATTATACCAATAGAAGATACTCTTCTAACCTTCATTGTTGATGCATCATGTACATCCTCAACATGTCCTCCAATATATTTTTGACCATATCTATATTTCCATATGTGTAAGGATGACAAGTTTTACTGAAGGCAAACTCTATGCCTAAACCTGCAAACAACACCTTCAAAGTAAACTAATTGATCATGGCCAACCATCTAGCTTGTCAGGCATTCAGATTCAGTTGTTCAAACAAATACCTCAACCCAATGTGATCACTCATCAGCACAAGCCTCCTGCCAAGAAGATAGTGCCTCCACATCTTCAATGCATGTATGATCACTTCTAACTCAAGATCATGTGTCAAGTAGTTCTTCTCGTGCTTGTTCAGTTTTTGTAACTCATAGCATACCACTTGTCTGTCATGCATAAGGACTCCACCAAGTCCCATCTTGCAAGCATCTGTGAATACTACAAACTCTTCATCTGGATATGCAATCTTTAACACTAGTGCATGTGTCAACAACTGCTTAAGCTGCTCAAAATTAGCCTGACACTCCTCTGTCCACTCAAAATTCTTACCTTTCCTCTGCAATGATGTAATAGGATAAGAAATCTGCGAGAAGTTCCTAATGAACCTCTTGTAATAACCTGTCAACCCCATAAAATATATCACCTCATTTACATTCCAGGGAGCTACCCAGTCCATAATGGCCCTTATCTTTTCTGGATCTACTGCAATTCCCTCCTTGGAAATACCATGCCCCAAGTAGTGTACCTCAGTATAAAAGAAATTGCACTTGCTGAGATTAGCATACAATTGATTCTCTCTCAGCAATCTCAACACTATTGCTAAATGCTTAGCATGCTCTTCCTCATTTTTAGAATATATTAATATGTCATCAATGAACACAATAACAAACTTATTCGAATAGGGGTGCAACACATTGTTCATCAAATACATAAATGTAGTTGGAGCATTAGTCAAACTGGATGGAACTACAAAAACCTCATAATGTTGATACGTGTTCCAAAATGTGGTCTTGTAGATGTCCTCTTCTTTTATGTGTACCCGATGGTATCCTGACCTCAAGTCGATCTTAGAGAACATTGATGCTCCCTTCAATTGATCAAACAAATAATCAATCATCGTTAATGGGTACCTATTATTGATGATCACTTTGTTCAACTGCCTATAGTCAATGCATAATCTTAGAGTACCATATTTCTCCTTCACAACCAATATCGGTGCACCCCAAGGTGATACAATTGGTCTAATGTATCCCTTGTCCAACAATTCCTTCAACTACAACTTCAACTCTACCAACTTAGGTGTGCTCATCTTGTAAGGTGCTTTTGATGTTGGAGCTACCCCTTGCACTAACTTAGTAGAAAAGTCTACTTCCTTGTGAGGCAAAAACTCTGAAATGTCTTTAAGAAATACATCTTAGAACTATTGCAAAACTGGGTACCTGATCAAAAAATTTGCATCCTCAACTTCCTTACCTTTGTCACTAGAAATATGTATGGAAAATAACACACACCCTTTCCTGTGATTGCACTTTTCCTGCATAGCTTTCACCATCCTAACTAATGTGGCTTTCTTCTTTCCCTGCAAGACTCTTGTTTCCCCATTATCATCAACACACTCAATTGCTTTGTCATAACAATCCACCTTGGTTTTATGAAGATACAATCAATCCATTCCAAAAAAAATATTATATGATCCCAATAGTAGTACATTCAAATGTATTATGGTAGGCATACCATTCAAAGCAAATGCACAAGATCTTACCCAATGATGAACTCACTTCTTTTTACTTGTAGCCAACTACACTAACCAATATTATGCATGCAATTCCTTACTCAAACCACACTTATCCACCAAGTTAGGACTAACATAGCTATAATTAGATCTACGGTCAATCAAAATAGAAATAACTTGATAACAAAGCTTACCATACATCTCAATGATAGATGCCTAATGGTCTGCATGTTTTTTATCCAATTCTACATAAATACGAGGAACGCTCTAACCAACATCCCTAACAAGTTGTGCCTCCTATGCACTATATATCTAAGGCCTACTTCCATGATTTTGTGGACAATATCTCTTAAGGTGCTCCTTTCCACATGTCCAACACTCCAATCAACCAATACCATCACCTTTATGTTGTTGTTGTGATCCATGTCCCTGTCTAGCTATATTGAACCTCTTTTGTGGTGCCACATTTTCTTTCTCATTTTCATTCTGAGGCCTTGTTATTTTTGGTTGTCATTTACCTTTACCTTTGTATTTTCCTTTCCACCATTGCTGAGATTCATTCTTACACTTTGATTGTCCATAACAATGTTTCAATTTCCCAATAACTTCTGCAAGTGACCGAGGCTCATCATACTCAATCTGATCTCTAAATGCTAATGGAAAACCATTGACAAATCATTGAACTTTATCCTTCTCTTCTGTAAGATACATTACATACCTCAATAGCTCTAAAAACTTAGTCATGTACTCTTCATCTTTCATTGGTCCCATCTCTAACTCATAATATTCTTTGGCGTTACTGTCGTAGTACCTTTCTGACAAGTACTCCTTCCTAAAAAGCCTCTTCAACTCATTCCAACTCAAGTCCTCTATCCTTATGTCTCTGACCCGCTTCACATCTTCCCACCAAATGTCTGCTTTACCTTTCAAATTGAAGATAGAAATTCTAGTCTTCATGTTTTTGGTGTATTCATGCAACTCAAAGAATTTGTTATCCTAACTATCCAAGCATGTACATCTTCTTATTTCTTCAAGTCTCCATCAAAAGTAGGTAGCTTTTATTTCTTAAACTCATTTGTAAAGTATTCCCTATCACTCCTCCTATAAGGATGATATGATGATGATCATGATCCCTGTCAGAACCATAACTAGAATAGTACCTGTATCCATCACCTCTCCTATCTAGAGTATCCAACAACTTGCCATCTCTAATAGTGTCATCTATATCTAAAATGTGATGACCATCAAACTTACTGCCATATGCCCCATTACTTATGTCCTCTTATCCATGGTTGATCTAAAGTGGCCCTTGTCGTTGCAATTCTGAAAAACTTTGAAGAAGTATAGCATTAACTTCTGCTTGTTTCTCTTGTGCATGTATGATCCTATCGTTGTTTGCCTTAAAACTCCTTATTTCTTCCTTCAAGCTTCTCAATGTGTTTTCCAAATCAAAAGAGTGCCCAACACCATGTTTCTCATCTAATTCATAGGGAGAGTCTTTGTAGTCTACCATCTTGCTAGTCATTTTGATCTTTCTCTTACAAGGCATCATATGTCAGCTAAACCAAATCACAATTAACCAATGTACCTTAGTATAATTTGGGGAGGATATCTCATCTGAAAGATCAACCAATCAGCATAATACATGTACAATATAATCATAAAATCATATAGACATATAACACATATGCATATAACCATGTAACCATCAGTCTAGCTATAGTCCAATCATCAATGCATGACCATATCAACTACACATACCATGACCTCATGGATGACAACAACAACAACCATAACAAAATACACTGATAGTACACAGGCATAAACAACATGTAACCAATCATATACTCATGATGACATACTTCATAACAACATCTTCTTTTACATGGCGACATCATTACAACCATAACTGACACCATGCATATGCAACAAGCACATAGACCACAACGATGATTAATCACACAATAAAATGACATGAATGCATTACCAACACACTACCCATCCAGTCCGAGGGGTGAACCATGCTCTAATACCACTCTGTAACACCGTCCTCTCACATCTACACAAGTAATCGGCCAACTAGGGTAAACATGTGACAAGAAGCTACTATGATTGGATTCAACCTCCTATGTGACCTTAAGGAAGAGGAATCAATGGAAACACAACATATAGACCTTCCACATCAGCGATAGGACTCCTAGGAACAATCCAAACTACTCATGTAGTTAGCCCCTCTGTCCACTAAATTTTTTGACCACTTGACCTCTAGACGGTCTCATGCTATAGGCCCGCCAGCATCCAAGAGGCTCTAGATGCTCCCATGACAAGGCATGCCAATGTCTAGGGACTATTTTCCTCAGTGTTGTGCTAGCATCCCCAAGATTTGAGCCACTTTTTCAGGCCTAGATCATAGGTCACTGCCCAGAATTGAATGACACCTTCAAAACAGTAAGATAATAGGGAAACAACGATGCAAAAGTAAATACTTAAACAAGCCCTAAACCAGACCCCCACTAACCATGACACGCATTTCGTAAGCAACATATTTAAGCATAGGGATCTCATACTTATCTAAGAATCACTAAGAACTAGTGTTCCCTCATATCATTTGTTGGATTATCATCTATTAGGTCATAAATACATTATCCATTCATTTACAAGTAAAAACATGATGAGAGCCATACATAGCCACTGTCATAAAACACATACATAACTAGCATGATAGCAATAGACATACCAATGAAATAAGAACCACATGATCCACATATAAACCAGTATAATACTCATAGAAATACAAGGAGAAATAACCTCATATTGATGATGCAAAATCCAAACCGAGGATGGGACTACCACTTTCCACCCGACCATATAATGGCTGATCTAAATCTCTCTTCATCCATTCACCCCCATGCCATATTCCAAGCATGAATGTGGGACTCAAACCAAAAGAACTAACTAGGGAATCCCGAGGATCACCCACCTCACCCTCATCAATAAAAACCAAGCTATACCGTAATCCATCTTGAACCACTAGGCCAATACAATGAACATGTAATAATAGGCTTTACCATGATCTCCACCAAATCACTAGGCCAAAACAAGCATGGATGTCACCACCTACACCGTCAGGAACCTTCCTATCTCCTAGTCTCTCAAGATTTACCACAATCCATAGTCCAATCCAGGGATCACTAGGCCCAAAACTGAGACATAACCCTCTAGGTTTTATTGTATATACTTCCACTCACTCGCAAGTATTCCTAAGCTTAATTAAGGGCAACTGACTCTAGGCTTTACTGTATATCCCACAATTCGTCGGCAAGGCATCTTAGGCCCATTGAGGTAACACAATATTGGCTTTACCACAACCCATAGTCTGGATTAGAGATCACTAGGCCAGTGGCTTTACTGCGATCCATAGTTCAATTTGGGGACCACTAGGCCATGTGTGTTATCATTCAGATATCCACCTCACTCAGCTTTGAATCCATCTAGCAATCCATCTCAACCAAAACATGAGAGCCCCATCACACCATGGCTATCCGGAAATGGAAAGGCTAGGCTGAAAGCACTGTCACATCTGGAAAAACCCATGCTATAACTACAAAATAACCACATGCAATACCATGTATACCAAATATAACAAGGAAAATACACATGCAATTCGATACCTTCAAAGAATATTGATGTAGTTGCATGATCCTGCTCTTCCTTTCCTAGTCCCTGCTTCCTCTTGCCTTCTTTTCCTTTCTCGATCCAATGTCAAAGTTCTCCAAGAAAAATTTGTTTCCAAGAGAGAGAGAGAGAGAGAGAGAGCTCCAAGATTGAACTAACAAAAGGTTGTAAATTAATCCTCATGAGCCCTTTTATCAATTAGGCCTCTATTTTCTTCATTTTCCTCCTCACATGCAACCTGTGACCTTTCACCTTCCTTTTCTACTAATTTCCATTATTTTCACAAATAAATGTGACAAAAATGATATTTGCCTTTCCAAAGCCTTAGCTATTACCTTTTCTAATTTCCTTAGCCATAATAAATTGATGAACACCCACACTAGGATGTTTTGCCCAACATTTAGCTTGGAATAAGTGTCCCATCAATTGTGGTTATTATCTTGCCTTGATTAACTTTTATTACATGGAGTTTTCACCACGGTTGTTACACGCATATATACTCAAGTTTTGATCTACACAAACTCGTATGTTTCTTTTAGATGAAGAAACAATGGGATAGACTTAGGGGGAGTTTATGATATGCTTCAGTCAATTATTATTAGCTCTTTGGTTATGATATTGACTTACTACAGATTGTTAATAATGCTTAGGAATGATGGTGGTTCACGAGATATTGTAAAATTTTATTCTTGTTGTGATTCTTTGATGGATTTATTGATTGATGAGTTGGATATATTCATATTTGGTAATGATAAGATGGCACAGTTTCAGGGGGAGTATCTGCTATGCTTCTAATGATGCATTGTTCGCATTATGGTTTCTTGAGCATTTCTTATTGCATAGCATTGGTGATTTATAGTTTTTGTTGTTGTTATTGGTAAAGACACATATGTTGCTTAAGTTTCACTGAGTGAAGTTGATGAAGAGGATGCACATATGCATATGGTGAATTTATGGATGATGCCTATATGTTTCTTGAGCTACATGTCAAAAGTTGTTAAGATGTAGTTGCGCAGTTCTGTGATATTCTTGGTTCTCACATATGTTGTTGATGCATGGAAAGATATGTTGTTGTGTTGCGAGAGATTAATATCTCTTTGATATTTGTGGATTGTGGCTCCTCCTACAAATGGAAAGAGCATGTTGATCTTGATGATATGAGATCAAGGAGATGAGTTATTAAATGAGCTTGACTATAAAATCTCATGCTATAATTGGTTGATGATTTACTCACTATTGTTGGCATCTCTCATTGATGAGAATATATATACATGCTGATATCATTGTGTTATCAATAATGAATGAATTGCATATAGGGATCTTGTGGATGATTACTTGAGTTGAATTTTGATGATGTTGTTTATGGTGTAATAATTCTACTTGATGAAGTATATGCTATGGTCATTATTGATGTTGAAGGTTCTGCTTGTCTTTGTGGTCAAAGAGATTGATATTGTTGTCTATCAATCATAGCTCTTCCTATATGTGGAAAAGGAATGTTACATGAAGTCAAAAGGATGTTTATTGATATGATGTTGCTACAACTAAACATTTGGTCCCATATTGATGACTACATTTTCCTACATAATGATGATGAGGAGGTTCATGTTGTTGTCTATGTTGTTGTCTATGTTGCTGCAATCATATGTTCATGTTGCAGGTTCCTATATGGTGTATAATGGTTGTTGATGACTATCATGGTCTTGCTATCTCACTAATTAAGTTATCTAGTTTTGGTTATAAATGTCATATTTGTCTCTCAATGTAAAGGTGATGTAAAGACCCATGTTGCAAATCATTGTAAAATTCAATCATGTAGGATTTTGGAGTCAAGTCATTTATGTATGTAATCCCATTCTTCTAGGAAATTGATGTAATGTTGAGTCAAATATGTAACCCCACTTTGTTGTGTGATTGATGTAATCATGAGTCATTAGTTTTAGGAGAGGTCATATTTGGTTGAGTCATAAAGTCTTGTGCTTTTATTATATATATTTAGAGGTTCTAGTATATGCTTCGGGGGAGCATGGTCAATAAGCAGTTTTCAACAGATTATCCCTATTATGATCTTATCTACAAAGGGGCAAAAAATCCTTCATTCAACCTTGTTTATACCTTTTCCCTTGATGTCAAAGGGGGAGAGAAGCTTGGTGTTTGGAGAAGAATGCTTGCAGAAGCTTGGTATTTGTAGGTATGTTTGTAGGTGTTTACAGATGATGACCAAACACCAAAGTGGTTGCCATCAAGCCCAAAGGGGGATATTGTTGGCATTATGGCTAATGTGTCGTCCTTGAAAAACCTACTTGATAAAGATGTCAACATTATGATAATAGCATGATTATGTAGTCTAGAACAGATGCTACATAAGTGATGAATAGAGAAATAACGGATCAGAGACACATGAATGATAAAGGTGAAGTTTGGGTAAGTACACATGGATCCTAAGAATAATAGTAGCATACATATGTGGGTCCTGTGAGTAAAAGTCGCGTATAGCATCTACACCAATGGTATTTTGGATACTGAGGGTCATTACCATAGTATTGGACCATAGTAATGAGAGCGAAAGCAGTTATTTGATCCTGTCAAAAAATACTAATGGAATTACTAAGGGATTGGCCTAAGTTATTGACTAAGGCTAATGTTATATAAGAAGATGCAGATCAACGTGTTATATGTGCAAGTGATGTATTGTTTATGAATGATTTGATCTGAAATAGGTGTGCACCAAGAAGAATGGTGATGGATAAGGTCTCATATTTCTTAAATGAATACATATTGCTTGATCTATTTGTGTTTTTATAGATCTATAATAATGGTATAATGATGTGTGACTGTAATAGTGTGTATGCCAAGACCTAGGTTGGACAGATGTCGTGTTGTGCAGTGAAAGTCTAATTCAGTGATTTCACATCTACACGCTAGTTTACTCACGTTAGTCATGTACATACATGGATCTACTTATGGGTAGTCGTGTATATATTCTATGAAGTATTTTCATGATGTGCATATCTATATGTAGTTGTTGTGTATGGTAAGCACATACATACATCGATGTGTTTTGTGCAAGTTCCACACATATACTAGGCTTTTGCAGTATGACTTGTTGTTCACATTTGATCAGTTGTGTTTTAATTGTTGTTGTTTGCCAATGATGTCTCTGATGTGATGATTTGTATCTGATAGTGTTGACTATGTTAAATTGGAATATTGATTGGTAATGATGCTACAATATGGTTATCTATGTTTGGTCTAGTAATTTGTGCTTCGTTCAAGTAATATGTGACTGATGAAGTGGTCTAAGTATGGTTCAGTGTTTGATGGTTCAATGTTCAGTATTTTGAGATCTGTATATAGTTTTTGTATAGTGGAAGCACATACATATGCGGATGTTATTCAGGAAAGTAGTGTATAAATTCTGATGTGTGGTTGATTAGGGTTTGCAATGAAATGAATTGGTTTATGTAATGAGCAAGGTATGGAATGATATACTGATAAGTGAATGTGCATTGGTTTAATCAAGTTGCTTTGGATTGGGATTCGCTGATTAGTATGTCGATGTTGATTGGATGAGTTGATTCATTATTTGGTTCAGTTATTGTTTCATTATTACAGTGACTTAGATTCAACTGTCAATATATTTAGATATGTACGGAGGTCTTCCTTAGAGGGATAGCATACATACGTTGGTGTGCTTCATAGAAATAGTGTATACATTCTGAGATGTGTTTGACAAAGGTTTATAGTGACAACATTTGGTTACTTTGATGAATAGTATATGGTCAGGTATACTTATCAGTGGTTGTGAATTGATATGATCTTGTATGAATTGGTTTGATTTGATGATTCAATTGGTTCAATCATTGGATGATTTGAATTAATGATTGGTTTCAGAAAATTGTTGCTTGGTTTGAGCTTAATGATGGAAGTGGGTCCAGACTGAAAATATGATGAAATGTGGCCTACAAGTTTGATGTTTTGAGTTAGATGGATCCAGCATGAAATCTTATGGAACATGGTCCATAAGAGGTGTTGAGGGTTGGAGCCTTTGGTGAGGGAGTCAAATTTTCCTTCCAGTAGTAGCTGGAGAATTTGTGTAAGGAGTAGGAGCTCCCTTCTAGTAGGATCTTGTAAATGAGATCAAGGGGGTGGAGCTCCCTTCAAATGGGTGTTGGAGAATGAGAGAAGAATGTAGCCTTTTCAGGTGGGTGCCTACGTACTGGTATGAGTGCCAATACAATATCGTAAGAAGTTTTTCTTTATAATAAAAAGAAGATAGACACAACATCAATGGTGGTTTTCTCCCACATTGGGTTTAAGCCTAAAAATATTGGTGTTATCATGTGTTGCCTATGTGTGTTGGTTTATTCTTATCTTACTATTCATGGTTCCTACTTTATTAATGAATGATGCACTGGTTAAAGATAAACAGATGATGAAATATATGAAAAGTTAGTTAACTGGATATACGTTAAGCAAAGTATTTTGATAGAAATGACATAGGAGAAATTTTTGGCCAATGTGTTTCAAACCAACAAGTGTGGTTCATCATCAAGACCAAATGAAAAGGCATACCATGACAAATGCTTAAATAGAGAGCAATGTAGAGACATAATTTCAAGTAATGGTTATATTTGAACAATAATATTTAAATTACGATATTAATTTATTAATATATTAAAAACAAATATTATTAAGTAAGAGCTATATTAAACGCTAGTTTTTTGAAAAATAATATTTAAATAATGATATTAGTTTATTAATCTATTAAAAAATATTATTAGGTAACGACTATATTAAATGACTAGTTTTTGAAAAGTAATCTTTGAAAATTAATATTTAAATAATGATACTAGTTTATTAATTTATTAAAAAATATTAATAAGTAACAACTATATTAAATGGGTATTTTTTTTAAATTAATATTTAAACTAATTTATTAAAATCAAATATTACTAGTTTTTGAAAAATAATATTTTAAATTAATTCATTAAAAAAAAATTCAAACTCTAAACGAGGGAAGTCAAAAGTTATAAAAAGGAGTCAAGGCCCTAATTCAAAGGACAAGATCATTTTATAAATAAAATAATTAATGGAAATAAAATAAACTAAATTAAAAATAATTGATGGAAAAATAAATAAAATACAAGTAAAAATATACACAAGTCAAAATATATAATATAATATATATATATATATAGACACGCGCGCATACCACACACACACACACACACACACAACAACACACGTTGTTTTCCCTTTTGAAGTTGTGTACATACGCTAGTTTCATGAATAGCAAGTAGCGTATAGAAACCGAAATATGAAATAAAAAGTTTTAGAAGAAAGTTTTAAAATACAAAATCCACCCCCTCACCTCCCTCCCCCACCCCCCCTCGGTATTTTTTTCCAACAGTGTGTTTTTCAAAATTATTGAAATATTTTATTTATGACGAATAATGAAATTTTTTGTTATTAATATATTTTTAAATGTCATTTGTTAACTCCATAATTAACATGGAAGGAATTATACATTTACGTCATATTGAGTTGTAAAAAATATCTTTCGACACAGTTAGATGGTTATTCAAAGTTTTAAAAGAAAGAAAGAAAAAAAGTATTGCCAAAAGTTATTTTCTTGTCATTAATAATTATTTAGACCCTTTCTATTTTGAATTATTGTTTTTAATTTTATAAAAGGAATTACTCGAGCTTATAAATGTCTCCAAACCGAAAAGCTCCAAGTACACCAAACTTGTTAGACCTAACCTTAAATTTCAAAATTTCAAAACCTTCCAACGTCTTCAGAGATATTCTCATTCTCTTTGATCTCAACCAAGCTATATGATCTGTAAATTGTCATGGATATTCCACTATATAGTTTGTCACAATAGATCTCATAAAACTATATCTAAAAAATTCAAAATCTACACTATTAGGATTGTATTTCTCTTTAGATTTCCATATCTGTAGATTATTGTTAATTGCATATGCATGCAACTTAAAATTATGTAGAAAATAGAGAGAATTGAAATAAAACCTCACAAACCATGATTTGACACAAGATATGACTTGGAAAACCTGGAATGTGAGGTCACAGTGCTCTCTTTCTTTGAATAGAAAATGGTTGTGAGTACAAAGAAGTATGGCATGAGGCCTGTGGGCTACTGCAGTGCACAAATCATCTTTGTATGCTCTATCTCATATCCCTCTTGGCTATTTTTGCTCATATGTGGAACAAATGCACTCCCAGAACCCTTTTCCTCCTAGTAACAGTATGGTTATAACATGGCCCAATAGCCCACAAGTGGTTAGCTTTGACTACCTCAACTCTTAACTAGAGTTACAATATGGACTCTTATAGGGTCTTCTTCATCATAATCATGTGGCTAACTCATTTTCCATGAACAATGGGGGATGCCATAGCATACTCTCAAATTATGGTGGTGAAAACAAGAAGGTCAACTTCTAAATGGCTGAAAGTGATAAAGTTTTACCCTAAAAAAACATCGTTTTATGCCTCAAAATACTCTCAGAAGATTTCAAACCCCAATTTTCCAAACTATGTACCACCTATTAAAAATGGTCTTTAGAGTTGATTTCTCCACTTTCTCCACTCTAAAGTATCAAGATAGATAACAAACCTTATAATAATCCAATTTGAATCACTATATTTAACACTCATAAAAATAGAAAACAACAATAACCAAATCATAGTTACACATCCACACCTAAACAAGATCAATGCAACAAGGCTCACAACCTTTTCTTCCTCGCATTCAAACCCCCAAATCCTACCCATCTAAATGACCTCAATTCATTAAAAACCTTCCTTATTTATTATTTTTTCAAACCATAACTCTTTGAATGTGTTTAGAAAAAAAAAGCTTTCCTTTTTCCTTTATTGGAGGGATAAAAAGGCTTTCATACTTAAGACTATTAATCTAGCCTCTGTTAACACTATTTCAAAACCATAATGTGTAATTACATCATTATATAAAAGAAAAAACTTTTCCATCTAAAATAATTCAATAATAATCCAAAAAACCATAAAAAAAAATGCATTCACAACTACCAAATACCTTTAATTCTTAAACCTTCTCTCTTTTTTTCCTCTGCACTAAAAAACCAAACACTTCATTCATCCTGCTTGATTTTATAATACATTTTCTTTTTATTTTTATTTTACGACTATCTATTAACTCATACTCATTTTTATATTTCATTTATATATTATTTCTTCCTTTGTTTATTATTTTATTCTAACTTTGAAACATGTTATAATCTTAACCTAAGTCTCCCAATCAAGTGCATAAATCTAGGTAGGAAGGGTGGTTGACCTAGTCATTAACAAAATAAGGCCGTACACAACCGTCAACTCGAATAGGGGTAATTTGTTTTCGTTTCCCAAAGAAATTAGTTCATTTATCCTTTTAAGAGAATAGGGGTATATCCTACCTTAGCCTTGGCAAAACTTCTTCATTTACCTAATACTGTTATCCTCGACTTAACCGCAGTTTAGTTAATTAAATGTAACAGCTAGCTCGGAGGGATTTCAGTATTGTTTTTAATTTGCTTACAATATTACAATATTATTAGGAAATTGTCTCTTCTTACATTACAAATGGGACACCCTAATACCAATACCATTAGGATTTTTCTCGCTATCTTTTGTAGCTTTGTATGATAGAGTGTGCTAATAAGAATAAGTGGAATGAGAGTCTCATTCAAAAAAATATAAATTATTAACAATTGTATAATTATTTAATGAACATTGTTTTTGTTATTGTGGTTCATTTTCTATATATCTCGTCATGATTATAATAATTACTATTTTATAAAATTGTGGCATTTTATAATTAAAGTTTGCATAATGGAAAGGTTTATGTAACCTTATGATAGGGCTATTGTTTAGAATTTTAAATTTCAAAGAGTTCACTTGCTAATTAGATTGTGTGGTTGATATGTATATTTATCTCTCAACTCGTAGCATTTTCTCTATCTAATTATAGGTGAGATTAGTCTATCCTTTCTTGCCCATGTACAAATTTATAAATTATATTAAATGATCATGGTAATTAACATATGTAAGGAACATGGTATATCTTCACTCCTCACCCCTTTTCATTAAAAGCATATCTTCATTATCCACCCTCATTGTTATCCTCATGAAATGAATATATTCACCCCCACTTCCACCTTTGTTATGAAAGGGGCGAGGTGCAGGTGGGTCTCACAAGGGTGAAGGTATACATTTGTGTATTTGAATAATAATGTCCAAAACTTAAGTTTGGATTGGCCACAATTTTTACAATCTTTCTAAGAACGCCAACTCAAAACACTATTACTTTTCTCATGACTACTTTAGACTATTACTAGTTCACACCTACAAACCTAGGTTTAAGGAGATGATTCATGTCCATTAACAACATCTCATATTTATTGGCAAACAACTAGATACATACTTCTTGATAAGATAATATGTCATCAATGAGTACTCCACTATCTAGTCATTGTTATGGCAATGTGGTCATGTGTCGAGGAGAGCAACACCCTTAGAAATGGAATTGCTCCTCTCCTTGGGCTCCATACATGGATTTTTCAATCTTAATTAAGTGTTAAAACTATAGATATATGGGGGTTATTGAATACATTATTCATTACAAAACCCATGTTTTCATTTACATATATAATGGGTTGTGGCCTTTCATTGTAATTCTTCATTATTGGCTTTTGTCAACATTGTCCATAAATTTTAACCTTTTTCTATGTTTTAAAGGTTTTTTTCATTATGAATTTTCATGGCCTTATGTCATATATCCTTACAAAGGGGGCCATGGTGTATGGGGAAAGTGGGTATTTTCATCACATCTAGTTTCTCATAATCCAATTCAACAGCCATGGCTATAACTACTGTTGGGATGCAAAATTGACAAGTTTATCACTACCAATTACCTAGCTCCAACCTATTATTGTCCATCAATCTCGCCTTAGACTAGTCTTCTTTTATGCTCTATATAGGAATATCATGCTTGTTTTATCAATTAAAAGGTTATATGACAAAGCATGATCATCTAGCCTAAATTCCTTGATTATAATAAATTATTCAGCTGTAAATGATTAATTATGTTTCTAATGAGGGATGTATACAAATCATGAAACTCTTGAAGGATCTCGCAACCACCTCCCATGATTGGGCTACGTATGGCATCTTCACAAGTATATCCTTATGTAAATTGTTGATTCGCCGAATATTCACAATCGGACGGACATGGGTGGTGGGGGGAATCGTGGAGAGTGTTGTAATAATTAATTGTAATTCTAGGCCCTCATAGCATAGATTTGACCCTCGAGGTCAATCTTTGTAGGCTCTTCTATGTAATGGATTGTTGTATTTCTTTCATGCAACCGTGAGGTTGTATTTCTATTACAAAGACAACTCATATTGAAATTTTATGTATTTGTGTGTTAATATTCTAATTTGAGTTAAGTTCTCCTTTGAGGGTGCATGCTAGTTGGTTTGGCCCCACCACCCAACTTGCTTCCCCTCCAGTTATTATGTGATCGCGATGTGACGTGTTAGATTTCTAAGTACATTTTGTTCTCAATACATTGTTTTAGTGTTCATTGTGGTCTATTTCTTATATATATTTGCAATAGTAGATTTTTATTGACCTTGGCTTGAATGAGTATCAATCTGTAGATCTCTATGTAGAGGTTTCCCTACGCTTTATTAATACAAGACTAAAGATAGTCTACATGAACCAATATGCATTGTGTGGTATAAATCCAATTGTAGAAGTGAAGATCTTATTCTAAACAATGTGTTTTATAATATTTTAAGTTTATATTAATTCCAGGACGATATCGTTTATAATCATATGTCCTTCATACATATGATCTAATATTTGTCTAAATAAGGACCTGTATATTTTTAATGCAAGGACAACATATGAAACTCTGTAATGGTTGTATTTATTTGCATATCTTAACATAGGGGATCTATTCTACATAGCTTGTGTAGATCATAACACTATTATATTTGCTGTATATTAACACTCAATTCAATGAGGATTTCATAATAAGTGCTAATTTTGGTCATTTTTTTTGGATTTGCTTTTGAACCAATAATATTACTATGTTCCCTTGTTATGAGAAAAGAAATCAATGTGTGTTGTTTTATTATTGATGGATCTGGTCAATGTTTTCATGGTTTGAGATAGGGGTTGATTTGGTTACCAACAAACTTCACACCTGATCTTATTCATAAAAAATGAGTATAGTAGTCGTAAAACTCGGAGGAGGAGGTAGCTTTAAACAACCTTTCCTTTCAATCGTGTAACAATAGTGTTGCTTAGCTGATAGGAATTGCCTTTCAATGTCTGCTTTCAATTCATGCTATGAGTGTATAAAACCCCAATGAGATCCTAAGTCCCTTTGTCCTCTCGACAACTAAGGCACTAGGCTTGTCAACCTAGAAGGAGTCATGGTTAGAAAATGTTGAAAAATGCGACAAGGAATTCTCAATTTAATTTTTCCTTGATTAAATTGAGAAAATTCGAATTTCCACACAAGTAGAGAACTTGGATGCAGTTAAATTTTGTGACATGTCTAGTGTCACCCAGTTTACTCAATAAATTCAAGTTAGAGGAGTTAGAGCTTGATTAATCATGTGTTATTGCTAATTTGTAGCAATCGAGGTGAGTTATTTCAAGTTGTTTATAGTTAAACTAGTTCCAACTATTGGAGGAACTAGTGGAAGCTCAGTTTCACATTGAGACTTTAGTCTAACTTAGTGATCATCCAATTAATTGATCAATCAACCCAAAATAACTAGTGCATGCAAAGAAATTGAGTTCCCTAGTTGTGGTGGAGATTCCAAGGAAGTGTAACATCAATTGTAGACTAGTCATGAGTGTACAGGTGTTCCATGGATTCATATGATCAACCTTGGCAATTGCACAATAAATTTAAGTAATTTCATAAATAATAGGGACCTAATTTCTCAAGGAATTGCACAAATAAATAGGGGCTTAAGTAGAGGAAAATATTGGCTAAGCTTGGTTTAGAGCTTCTCAGTGAGGAGAGATAGTTTATTCACTTGTAGGTTGTGCTTAGTTGAGAAAAGCAAGTATAATGCATCTTTATTCATTAGATTAATGCAAGAAAGCATAGGGGTTTTTAGTAGATTGCTTTCCCCTAGAAAAATATTGTGTGCATGTGTGTTATTTCTCATTGCATGTGTTGTGATTGATTTTCTAAATTGTGAATTAACTTCTGCAGAGCAATAGAGTATATTTGTGTCTGTGATTTTGATTAAAACTTCATGAGAAATTACAAATCTACACCATAATTTCTACATGGCATCAGAGCAAGATTCAAATTAGAACAAGAATTTCGAAGGTTTTTCTTAGGAGGTTTGAATTTGCAGCTTCAAGGTTGCAGGATCTCTTCAAAGTTGGGAGAATGGCCTTCAAAGGACTGAGATTAGAGTATGCCTTGGCAAGCAACTTGAATTTCATTGCATGGAAGGATCATATGGAGGCAATGCTTGATGACAATGGCTTGCTATAATACATCAAGAGACATGTTGCAAAATCAGTGGAATTTGATGCCTAGAACCTGGCCCAATGGAAGAAAGATGTAACCAAGGAAAGGAGAATAATATTGGAGGGAGTACGAGACCACATTGTCATAAATCTCCATGGGAAATAAACTCCTTATTCAATGTGGCAGGAACTGAAAGATATGTTCCATAATAGCAGCGACCATTCGAAACTGGTGCTCAAGGATAAAAATTGAGATACCAAGATGCAGAAGAATGGCACTATTTAGTAGTATCTAAGCAACTTCACACAAGTTCATGATGAGCTTTCAAGAGTTGGTGTTACTATTTCAAATGATGACTTGGTAATCCTAGCCCTTCTAGGCCTTCCCAAGAGCTAGCATAGCTTCCAAGATTCAGTAAGTGGGAGGGTGAAACTACCAAAGTGGGAATGCTTATGGTATGACTTGGTATTGGAGGAAATAAGGTGGAACACCAGAGATGGAAATTCATGAAGGGAAAGGATGAAGAAAAAAATTTTATTGGTTGGAAATGGAAAGAAGAGAAAAATAAATAAATCTCAAACCAAACCAGAATCCTTCCAAGGGGGCAAGAAGAAATATTTGTCCAAAATAAACTGCTTCAATTGTCATGAATTTGAGCACTATGCCACGAAGTTCCCACACAAAAATTCAAGCAAGAAGACCTTAGGAGGAAGAGCAGGTGAAGCTTTAGCTTCATAGTTCGAGCTTGACTTCACTATCATCACATGCATGGCCAACACAATGATGGGGAGCATGTGATACTTGGACTCTAGTGCCTTGCTCCACATGACATGGTGTAGAGACTTTTTTAGTGACTTGGAGAAGAAATATCTCCATCTTCACATCGAGTTGGGGGTGATGGAAGGTACAACATGACCAGGATTGATACATTCATCTTTTAGAGGGAGTCAGGCTCCCCTCTCAAACTCAAGGATGTCATGTTTGTTCCAAGCCTAAAGAAGAATCTCAGCTCATCTTTGTTGCAGTTTTGGAAGACCGTGGTTATGATGTGATATTCAGAAAAGTGAAAGAATTACTGAGACACATATCCATAGGATAGGTGAAGCGAATCGAGCTTCATGTGAAGAACCGGTATAAGCTAGATGTGGAATATTGTGTTGCATCAAGCACTAAGGTGGAGAAAGTGCAGAGCTACGATGTGAGTGAACTTTGGTGCAAAATACTTGGCCATTTGCATCATGGTGTCTTGAAGATTATGTAGAAAATAACCATTGGCCTCCCCAAAGGAGCACTTGAGCATTAAGATGTATGAAAAGGATGTACTTTGGGGAAGTACACAAAATCCACATTCCATGATCGCGATAGCAAAGCACATGCAGTCATGGAAAGGATCCACTCTAATGTCCATGGACTTTTCTCAATAGCATCCACTACCAGACACAAATATTTTGTCATTTTTATTGATGACTTATCAAGGAAGTGTTGGATCTTCTTCATGCGGAAGAAAGATGAGAGATTCTCCAATTTTGTAGAATTCAAGGCACTCGTTGAGAAAGAAACTAGCAATAAGGTGAAGGCTCTCAAAAGCGATAATGGAGGTGGGTATTTTTTGAATGAATTCAAAATTTTATATGTGAAAAAATGCATTCGAAAAGGGTTGAAAACACCCGATAATGCATAGAATAATGGGGTGGCTAAGAGAAAGAACTGTATCAATGTGGGAGTTGTGAGAGCTATGTTACTAACCAAGGTCTACCTCTCCATTTGTGGGCTAAGGCATGCAACACAAAGTCTACTTGCAAAATCATAGTCCTCATCTGATTCTTGGTATGATTACACTGAAGGAGGCTTTATTGTGGAGGAAGCCAGCTGTGTCGTACTTCAAGATTTTTGGATCCTCTTTATACTGTCATATCTCCAAAGAATCAAGGAAGAAGCTTGAGCTGACAACAAAGTTGGGGGTATTTATGGGTTACATAGAAACTCCTCACAAATAGCATGTGTACTTTCCATCCCTCACAATGGAAATTGTGTGAAGGGATGTAAATTTTGATAAGGAGAAAGCCATTTGGTGCTCTTTTGAGAGGGAGCTTCAGATCCCACCAGAATAGGAGCTTTTAGCTCCAAAGGAGGAGCCACAATAAGTTGTGGAGTAGCCAAAAATTGAGGAGTAGAGGATGGAGACATCCACTCAAGCAGAACCATCCAGAGAAGGTAGAAAAAGTACCAGGGAAGTTGATCGCCTTGTGCAGGATGCAACAGAGAATGTGGAAGCTCCTTTAAATTTTTGTAGCCAGAAAAGGTCACCTAAATGGTATTGTGGCTAAATGGCTCTAATGACTGATCTTGTAGAGACGTATCCATCCTTTATTGAGGAAGAAGTAGAGAAAAATGTATGGGTTGATGCAATGGTGGAGGAATATGAATCCATTGTAAAGAACTAAGACCAGTAGATAAATTAGTTGTGGGTTCGAGATGGATCTTCAAGGTTAAGCATGCAGTAGACTAGAAGCATACAGAAGTATAAGGCCAAATTTATGGCCACATGATTCTCTCAATTTGAGGGAATTGACTATGACAAGACCTTTTCTCCTGTAGCAAGGTATTCATCCATTAGAGTAATTCTTTCTTTGATTGTGCCGACGGGGTAGAAGATCCACCAGATGAATGTAAAAATAACATTTCTCAATGGGGTTATTGAGGAGGAGGTGTACATCGAGAAACCAAAAGGTTTTGAGACATTTGATCGAGAGTATCATGTGTGCAGACCCAAGTGAGCATTGTACAGCCTAAAACAAGCACTTCATGCTTGGTACACTAGGATCGACAATTATCTCACTAGTTTGAGCTTCACCAAAAGTGAAGCAAATGAAAACCTCTATCACATCTTGGTAGAAGGTAAAGTGCTTATTATTGCCTTATATGTTGATGATTTTATTTTGAATGGTGATGACCATCTGATCAGATATTGCAAGGAGGACCTTGCAAGGGAATTTAAAATGGAGGACATGGGTCTCATGCACTACTTCCTCAGGTTGGAGGTATGGCAAGGTGATGGGGACTATTTGCGTCTCAAGGCAAGTATGCAAATAAGATACTATAGAGATTCTGCATGGATAATTGTAAACCCATGGAGATACCTCTTGCGACCAACTAGAGGAAGGAGGATGCCACTTTAGGTGAGGAAGTGGATGATACTATTTATCAATAGTTAGTGGGTTCACTAATGCATCTTGTAAACACACGACTAGATATATGATATACAGTCAACTAGTTGAGCCAAACTATGGTTAGTTCAAACAAATTATTTTGGAAGGTAGTTAAGCATGTTTTACGGTACCTCAGAGGAACTACCCAGTTTGGACTATGGTAGAGATGAATAGAGGGAGTGAATTTGTGTGGCTTCATAGATGTAGATTGGGCAGGGTGTCCATCTAACTAAAAGAGTACATCAAGTAGAACTTTTAGTGTTTGTCCTGTAGTAGTTTCTTGGTATAGCAGGAATCAAATACTAATGGTGCTCAACTCATTAAAAGAAGAATACATGGCTACAAGTCAAGCAACATGCGAGGCAATACAGATGAGAAAGTTACTTGTAGGAATTTTCGATCATATGATGGTTCCAACTATGATCTATTGTGATAAACATAGTTGCATCAAGCTCTTTGAGAGTCTTGTATTTCATGATTGATCCAAGCATATAGATATCTGGTATCACCATTTCTAGGAATGTATATAGAGGTGGGTAATGTTGCTACAATACATTCCAAGAGAGGAACAAGATGTTGACATTTTGATAAAGACCTTGCCGAGAGGGAAGTTCGAGTTCCATAGGTGTAGGATAGGGGTGGTTAATGATCCCTTTCTTGCTAAGAGGAAGTGTTGAAAAATGCAGCAAAAAATTCTCAAATTGATTTTGCCAAGTTAAATTGAGAAAATTTGAATTTTCACCTCAGTAGACAACTTGGATGAAGTTAACTTTTGTGACATGGCTTGTGTCACCCAGTTTACTCAATAAATTAAAGTTGGAGGAGTTAAAGTTCAGTTAAGCATGTGTGATTGCTAATTTGTAGCAATCAAGTTTACTTATATCAATTTGTTTTCAGTTAAACTAGTTCTAATTGTTGGGGGATGTAGTGGAAGGTCAGTTGTGTAGTAAGACTTCAATCTAACTAAGTGATAATCCAATTAATTGATAAATCAGCCCAAAATAGCTAGTTCATGCAAAGAATTCAAGTGTGGAAATTCCAAGGAAGTGTAAAATCATTTTTAGACTAGTCCTAAGTGTACAGGTGTTGCATGGAGTCAGATGAGCAACCTTGGAAATTGTGCAATCAATTTGAGGAATGTCCTAAATAATAAAGGCCTAATTTCTCAAGGAATTGTGCAGGTAAATATGGACTCAAGCAAAGGAAAAAATTGACTAATTCTAGATCAGAACTTCTCAATGAGAAAAGAGATAGGCTATTCACTTGCAAGTTGTGCTCAATTGAGAAAAATAATTGTAATACATCTCTATTCATCAAACTAATGCAAGTAGGCATAGGGGGTTTTAGAAAATTGATTTCCCTCAGAAAAATATTGTATGCATGTTGTTATACAGAAATAGTGTCCACACGGATGCTGTTATTCCCACTAAGATGTGTGGCTATCTTAGAAACAAACAATCAAAGTCTACTATTGATTCCTTTTATGAAAATAGATGAGAGGAGAACCAAGAGGGCCAACCTGAGTCTTGCGCTTGATTCCCTCTCCTTCTTGATAGAGTTTCGCTGCTTGCTCTTTGTCTGCTCAGCTTCAAAAGGGACCTGTAGAATCACAGCAACATACTACTATGCAAGAAACAAGGATCTAAATTCACAAATAATGTAGGATCAAATGTACATTAACCATATACATGCATATATAAACAAGTACACCAGGATATGGAAGGAAACAAGAATAGCTTTATTCAGATAAAACTAGCAAGAGGATTACAACCATGAGCAGCTCTGAACCAGCACCATCCTCTAGCTAAGAAGCCCTTCTTTCACCTCAAGCAAAGAAGAATCACCCAACACTATAAATGTACAAAAGAATATTTGACAACACTTCTCTATAGATTACAAGATTCCAGCCTCCAGATCTCGGTGATGAGGGATCCATATATAGATGATTACAGAGAGGTGAGTCATCTTTTAGGATCTTGATTAGTGTATTCTCTCTGATAGTTCCTGCTTCCACTTGGAGAATGAAGATCTCTTACTCATCCCTGGTGGAAAATGAAGTGGCAAGTGTCAAATGGGAAGCTTCTGGAAGATTCCATGATCTTCCACCTTGCATTTTGGTCCCTGCCATTTGTCCATTCCCGACCATCGCACCCTACATAGGAGCAAAATAGTATGCATCACACCCTCTACATGGAGTTTTCAGTATGGTACAGTTTTGACCATTTATGAGCAGTTTCTAGTGGAGAACTTCTGGGAGATGATGTAATCAGTTGACCTTGTTCCTTTAGATAGTGAAGAAACCCTTTTAGGGACTTAAGAGCCCTCAATTTATGGACATTTTTGATTGGCGTTAAAGTGCCCAAAAATGTCTATAACAGTTGCCCCCTAAAGCATGAGGTCATTAATCATTTTTTATGTCGGGTGAAATGCTTTACTATGAGGATTTGAAGTTTTTCTGAGCTGGGAGGTGACCTGTAATAAGATACAATACAATACATTATATGACAACATTTTTTCATGATCTAGCTGAGGCAGGAATTCCCATTCTCAGCTTTATAAACTCATTTTCATGTACATAGGACAGACGATCATCTGTGTGACAGACTGATGATATGGATACATCATCCTTTGGTTTGGATGATCATCTGTTTGGCAATGATGTACACTGGATGTTTTTATATTCCTAAATATATCGCAGCCTGGATGGATGAAACTAGATCCGGGGTCTTCAAACTCGACCAATCTTCACTCGGAGTACAAGTCGATCCATGTGAAAAATGTTTTTGGAGTCGAACATGGAAAGACATTGCTTGATTACCAGCCAATGATGTAAGCTGTTAACAGGCGCGAGAGGAACCACCAATAATGACAATGACCCTCAAGGTACTACAGTACAATCTACGTGGTGTGAAAAAGGGACTTGGCATCGAAAACCACGCAAAATCTCTCGGTCAAAGGTCATTGATGTAAACCTGTTGCCGAAAGTGAGAAACTTGCCATTGAGGCATGCAAGCTTCAAAGTACTGAAAGGGTTGTTCCTAAGTCAACTTCTTGGATAATAAGCTGATGTCGACAAGAAGTGACCCGTCGTAGGAGGGCCTTAATGAATCCCACATCAACGACATGGAATGAAGCAAATGATTTTGGAGGTGAAAACAAACTAACGGTATGAGGGTTCAGGGTGGTGGTCATGAAGGAATGAAGTATGAATGAATTGCAGCGGGTGAGACTCAGGTGAATTGTCTGAAGAACTTCTCTTGAACATATCGGTGACACTGACGATGGATTGGTAGCGTTAACCCCAGAGATGGATGGTGTGATGGACCAATGGTGAGGACCAATGAACGGAACAACCCAACCTGGCATGGATGTGGAAGGAAAGTGTCATGTTCAAGAGAAACTTGCTACCAATAAAGTTTCTTCTTGTTTTGTTCCCAATTTTCCCTAGTCATTGCTGACCAGTACTGCTTTATTTTTGTCAATCTTGAGGAGGATAACATATGCTTGTTCTATAATCCGCCCTTCGGGCGAACCTGTCGCTATATTTTAGCAAGCCTAGCGATAGTGAAACTCATTCTCATCCTGTTGGATGAGTTTGTCGCTATTTAGATTAATGAGTTTAATGATAAAGATAACTCAGTCTCTTTCAATTTTAGAGAGTCTGAAAGAAACAGAAAGAAGACTCCGAAGATTATTTTTCGTTGTATAATCCCTTAAGTCCAAAAAAGCGTAAAATAATACAAAAGGGATGAATTTTCGATAGTTTTAACGAGCCGAACAAGACAAGCGCTTGACCTTTTTGTGTAATAATCCCTCAGGTCCAAAAAGATTAAAATCTAGAGGAGGGTTAGCACTTCCCATGCCTTTTAATGAGCCGGAGAGGCCAATCGCTCGACAATATTTTCATATTTTACGAGTCAGGTGAAAAGAGCTTAAAGAAGACTCATCTTCGAGGAACGAGTGATGGTTTCGGGTAGCAGGTGATTCCAGTTAAGGTTCGGAATTTTCAAATCACGGTAGTGTTACAAGGATGGCTAGCAGAGTCACTCTTCGCAGATGTTCCTCGAAGGGGTAAACAATCATATGGGGGTGAATGATTGGCTAAAAATAGAGTGGAGGTGATGGCGAGAACAGGACCAAGGCTCAAAAGCTGGCGATAAGACATTCACGATGGTTATTTACCCGTTCATTTTTTAATGAGCTTAAACACGGGGAGAAACACTTGCTCATGACTTATGTTTATTTTTTAACGAGCATGAACTATGCACTAAAACTGCTCGTGGAGAGTTTATTTTTTAACGAGCTTGAACTCTGCAACAACATTGCTCGCCATGATGGTCATTGATTTTTCGATTTACCCTTAACATTTTGTTCTTTCAAAGATAATACTACCTGTTCATCTGCTTCAACAAACCGATTAGAAATGAAAACATATGCATGATAAATGAGTCAAAACACTAATTAAATTACGTGCATAGTAAATTAAAAGTGATTTTTTACCTCTCATTTTACCATTTCATTTGAATCTGGTTTGTTGGAGCTCTGGAGGTGCTTTCCCCCCCCTGATTTTCACCAGCGGATTCTGGTAGATTCTGTGGATGATTCTCGACGCCGTTCAGACCAGGTAGGAGCTAAACTTGTGCTCTTTCATTTCATGCCTTTCATTTTGGATTTTGAGCTCATTTCCCTATTCTGCTGAGCCCCTGGGGTTTGAAGAACTTGCCCTAAGATCATCGCTCCCTTCCTTAGTCGAAAGGTGCGATGCATACTGATGTATCCACTGACTAGTTAGTATGCATCGCTCCTAGAACACTTGTTGGGGTGCAATGGGCGCAGGGAGGAAAATTTTTGCATAGTTTCCTCATGAAATTTTTGCCTGTTTTCACCAAATGAAGATCCTAACTCTTCCCTTGTTTGTTTTTCAGAGATTCATCAGAGGAAAATGGTTGTCACATGGCGAGAGCATGAGCATGAAGAAGAGGATGCTGTTGCTTTACATGATCCGGGCACAATAGCTGCATTACAAAACTGTGGCTTGCTGAAGTTTTTCTGTATCTTGAGCATGAGGCAACAAATTAGTTTGTTGCAGTATTTCATCAATTCTTGGGATCCTATCAACCAGGTATTCCAGATTAGGGGCAAATCGATCCCCTTGACAGTGGTGGACGTCTATGTTCTGACCGGCTTGTCGAGGCACGACGCCCCTCTCTCTTTATCAGGTTCCGCCCATGGGGGTGAGTCTGTAAGGGAGACATTTGCCAGCATTGTAGAGAGGGATCTCAGCCGAGTGTGGACGACAAGATCAACATCCGAGATGTCACTAACCGACCCTTGCGGACCATCCTGTTTACTTTTGCTAGATTGGCTGGTAGTTCTGCTCTCCATATAGCCAACAGATCTTATATGCAGTATGCTCTGGAATGCCTTGAACCAAAGGTATTCAATTGGTGTGATGCAGTACTTTATGTGATGAAGGAACAATTGACCAAGGTGAAGAGCGGTAGATCTAAGAACTTTGGTTATGGTTCCATTTTGACCGCTTTCGCCTTGGAGCGAATCCCACTGATGCAACCACAATACATATCACTTGGCCTACCTCCACTGACAGAACCACGGATGCAGAGATGGGTTGATCTCATGTCTCAGCATGCTAGCCAGCCCCAGATTTCATTCTCTAAGACCTTCTTTGAGTGGTTCGACCGTCAGGAGATGGTCTATGCCAGGTTCCCATATGCTGGTATGGATTTCGTCAGTGATTCGGATTTGGTGCTGCCGGTTGGAGAGCAGTGGGGTGTCATGGGTAATTTTCTTCTGACCATATCTCTGTTCATTGTTGTTTATAATGTTCTTATATTCTTCTAATCAAGACTAATCAAAACTCATGTGCTCATGCAGATGTTGGCCCAGTTCGACCAGCAGCGCGCCGTAGAGACCCAGCGATTGCTCCAACAAGAGAAGCGGTTGGGAGGGCTATCCTTCGCGACCTTGACGTGGCCGGGACTCTTTCGGCACTTCAGGACCAGGTTGAGGGTCTTACCCTTGGCATCCCGAATGTGAGGACTGATAAGCTACCTTTGTGGTTGCAGCGTCATACTACTGGAGTGCCGAGTCGATGGACTAGGCTCTTACGCATGATTGCACAGGTGGTGACCTGTTATCATCAACACCATTAGGCTAGGGTGCCCCCTAGTATTTTTGAGTCTTGGGTCATTTGACCAATTTTGTCTTGGTTACAGTATATTATGTATAGACCATAAACAGTTTATGGAATATATTTTTGATTTTCGGAGCTTTATTTTGGTTCAGTTACATGATCCTGCTACATATATTGATGTGATGCTTCTTTTTATAAATCTCGCAAATGTCTATCTAACACATAATTTTCCAATGATTCCATTAATGTGTTTAAAATTCTGGAAATATGCTGATATTGGATGAAATCAAACTATCTTTCCAAAATTTTGACCCTTAGGAACATGCGATAGATAGCTGGATTTCGTACAGCATAGATGCCGATGAGTTGTAGAATGACGAGCTGTGAGTCTAGCCTGACGACAAGTCGGCATATACCATGTGCAATGGCATCAGAAAGGAGTTCTATTAATGCACTGTACTCAACGATATTGTTTGTGGACTAACCAATACATACTCCTCTGAAACTTACTAACTCGCCGCTGGGATTGAAAATGGCCCATGCCACAGAAGACAGATTCCGCGAGCTACGACTTGCTCCGTTGGCATATCCAACGAATGATTCCAGTAGGTTCGACATCTGCAACGAATGCAAAAAGTGGATTACTTAACCAAATTAAATGCTCTTGGCAAAAACAAAAATGTAACAAAAGCATGAGGACTACTATGCGTGATCAAGCATAGTAGCGTTTGAGGTACAACCCGTTGCGAGGTTGCGCCAGCGGAATCCCATCATAGTCCATCAACTCATAGGCTCATTTTGCTAATACTTGTTTAACAATATAGGGACCCATCCATAATGATTTGAATTTCCCTGCTCCCAATTTATCGGATTCCTGGTCATAAAGTAATACCAGGTCACCCTCTGAGAAGACGCGAGGTTTGACATTCTTGTCGAACTGTGCCTTGACTCGTTTCTTATGAGCCTCTTTAGCTGAAGCTGCATCATGACAGGTTTCATCCAAATGGATTAATTCCAAGAAACAAGCCTCTTCTTCTGAGGTTCCGGGGAGAAGATCGACTGCGAGTTTGAGGGATGAGATTTCACATTGGACTGGTAAGATTGCTTCGAGACCATACACCAATTGAAAAGGTGTGAATCCGGTTGCATTTCTTACCGATGTCCGGTATGCCCACAAGGCCGAGTAAAATATTAGGTGCCAATCTCGTTTGTGGGCTCCGATAATCCTTTGCAGCATGCACTTTAAGAATTTGTCGATTGCTTCAACTTGTCCATTAGCTTGCGGATAGTACGGAGTAGAGCTTTCATGGGACAGTCCTAATTTGGCAGCCAACTCAACCATCATGTGATTGCGAAAATGCAATCCATGATCTGTGACTATGGCCTGTGGAATGCCGAATCTGGAGACTACATGATTGAAAAAGAAAAGGGCAGCCGTTTCGCCGCTGTTGTTTAATGTGGGCATCGCCTTGGCCCATTTGGTAAAATAGTCCACCATGACTATTATGTACCCATGCCCCCCGGTCGAGGTGGGGTTACATGTCATGAAATCTATGCCCCATTTGGCAAATGGCCCAACAACTACTACTGGCTATAGTGGTGTGGGTGGTCTTTTGGTTTTTCTTTCAAAAATTTGGCAAGCATGACAACTTCTAACTGCGGTTATGCAATCTTTGAACATTGTTGGCTAGAAGTATCCTGCTCGCAATTTTTTTTGCGTCGTAGCATAACTAGATTGATGCCCCCCACATGCGCCTAAATGGCAGTCATTCAGGACTTTTTCGGCCTCCTCAAGGGTGAGGCACCTCCGCAGAACGGTATCGATACCACAACGGTAAAGAGTAACACCAACGATCACGTAGTCCTTTGCTTGGTATCAAATATGTCGTTGTTCGGAGTGTGAGGTATTAGACCTGTATGTTTGCGTCTGGAGATAAATGATTATATCTTCGTACCACAAATCACTTGAAGATATCAGAAACAAATTTTCATCCACGATTGCTTCTTTGGATGTTGCATCGTTGGACGACGATGGGAGATCGCATAGTAACTCTGCGAATACCAGGGCTTTCTTTGATTTGGATCTTTTAAATTCCAAATCAAACTCTTGGAGAATCACTATGCATTTCGAATACTTGCCCCCAGCAACAGTCGCGACAATATATAAGTCATGGGGTTGCAATCTGACAAAATGGTAGTTTTCCTAAAGAGGACGTAGTGTCGAAATCTCTGTATTGCTTGAACAGCTGCGAGGGCTAGCTTTTCAATGTAGGAGTATTTCATTTCCGTATCATTTAAGTTTCGTCTTAAATAATATATAGGATGTTCAATTCCATTGTCTTCTTGAACTAAGACCATTGCTATGGTCGTATCTGCTGCAGCCAGATACAGGTCAAAGTCTTTTTGATAATCAGGAGCATACATTAATGATGCTTGTATTAGAGATTTCTTTAAAGCGTCAAAGGAGGCTTGCGCGACCTGGTCCCAAACGAAGGGTACATCCTTTTTCAACAGATGGGTATAACCTTTAGCTAGTTCAACATAATTTGGAATGAACCTCCTAAGGAAATTTGCTTTCCCTTGAAGTTTCTGAATATGAAGCAGGCTTGAAGGTGGAGGCAAATTGATGATTGCCTGAACCTTACAAGGGTCGAGACGAATCCCATCCTTTGAGACAACGAAGCCAAGTAAACGACAAGAACTGACCCAAAAAACACATTTGTGCGGATTGAGTCTTATCTTGTAGTGTCGGCAACATAGAAATATTGCTCTCAAATGGCGCGGATGATCGGTCCATTTTTGCGAATGAGCTGGGAGATCGTCGAGGTAAGGTTGAACGATGTTTTTGATGTTGTGGAAAGCATAGTTCATTGCTCTCTAAAAAGTCACCCCTGCATTCTTCAAACCAAAGGGTAGCTTGCGATATGTGAATGTGCCCCACGGACAAATGAATGTAGTCTTTGACTGGTCTTGTGGGCGGATATTTATTTGATTATACACGGAAAATCCATCCATGAATGAAAAGATTTCGCAGCCAGCAAATTCATCAATAATCTGGTCGATAAAGGGTGTAGGCTAGTTGTCTTTTGGACAAGCTTGATTTACATCGCTGTAATCAACGCACACTCTAATCGTTCCTTGTTTTTTCATAACATGAAAAATATTTGATACCCAATCGGTTAGAGGAACGGGGTAAATGAAACAAGCATGGAGGAGTTTTTCGACTTCCGCCTTAATGGTAACGGCTTTCTTGGGGTGCACCTGCCTTAGCCGTTGTTGTACCGGTTTGACATCTGGATACATCTTAATCTCGTGTTCAACTATGCTCGAGTCGATACTTGGCATTTCATCGTATGACCAAGCAAAGACATCTCTAAACTCACAAAAGAGAGTGCTATATATTTCCAGTTCGGAAGAAGAATAAGATTTTCCAACATGAATGTTCTCTACAACATCTATTTTGGTCGAGATGTTTATGGCAATAGTCTCTTCGATATTGGATAGGTTTCTTTCGGAATCCACCGTGTTTATAGTATTCGTCAGAAAGTCAAATACCGAAGGATGTTGTAGGTCACCGAAATTATCTTCTTTACAAGTCGGAAGATGGGAACGATGGTGGTGATCTTCCCATGGTGCCCCATCGATCATCATCGATTGAATGATTCCTTCGTCTGTAAGGTGTACTTGTGACCAAGGATTTGAAGGGGTGCCATATTCCTTAGACCTATCTATCCAAACGCTTGACGAGCATTGATGCTGGTTTGCCTCCCATGTTGAGAACATTGACTGCTATAATATTTCCAGCGGGGTTAGAGGCAAAACCTGTGAGTGATCCATTTTAACATCATTTTTTGATATCTTTTGAATGGAAGATATCATATTGCAGGTTCCTACATTAGCCACTTCCGCCAAATTGGTAGGAGGCAGTAGGGTAAAGGTTCCCATTAACGTAGGATATTTTAGTAAGCCTACTTCGATATTATGAAGCATGCTAGGTCTTCCATGGATCATTGGAATGCTTCCCGTAACTTGCGAACTGTTGGGGAGAAAATTTTGTTGGTTGATGATTGTAATTCCTCCTTGGGAAGGAAATGCAATTTTCCTAAAGTAGGTCGACACAACAGCCGCCATGGCATATATCCAGGGTCTTCCCAGTAGGATGTTGTAGTCAAGATTTTCGTCGATGACTTCAACATCGATTTCTACTGTTTTGCCTCCTAGTTCGACTTGTAAGTTATTTAGTATCCCATATGGGGTGTACATTCGTCCATCAAATGCTTTTAACGTTGTTGATGATCGTGACAAAGAGAAAGATCCCAAAGTTTTCTAGCAACTCATCGACATGATACATGTGGATGCCCCCTCATCAATAATTGTTCTATGAATAGTTTTGTTGAGGGCTTTCACTTGAATGAGGAAAGCTAGTTGAGCTGGTAACTGAGGGTCGTATCCTTTATGATTAAAAGATACAATATTGGAATCCGTTGGGTCAATCCCACCTATCGCTAACAATAAAGGTTGCTTTTGGGAGGGGCAATTTTGCAACACTTCAAGAGTCGACATCGCGGATGGTGATTGGGCTAAATCATCCACTATATTATAGTGTTGTGCTGCTCGGGCATGAGGATTAAACGTCGATTTGTGTACTACTCCCTTTGGTGGTTTTATTGTTACTTCAGGAATGATGGGTGGCACGACTTTTGTTGAAGTCATTGCTAAACTACTAGGTTGTTCATTGTCCTTGTTGTTCAACATCTGTTGTTTCCCGTAATCTTTACTCCTTATCGTTATAAGAGTGTCATTCAGTTGCTTCGAGATTGACAACATTAGCACTTAGGATGGGGAAGCATTTTCGTTAGCAACCATATTTGTTCCTGGGTTTGGAAACGGATCAGTCAATACAGCCGAGGTTTTTGAACTTTTGAAAGATTTTCTAAGTTCTTCTTTAAATGGACAGTCCCGTGTCCAATGATCCTCGTCACATATATGACATGGATTTTTGGGTTTCACATTCCCAGAAGGGTTTGTAGAAGGTTTCCTAGGAGATGAGTCTCCTTGGTTTTTCTTCTTCCCTTGTTTTTTCTTCTTGCCTCCTGGTAGCTTGGTTTCTTTGCCGTTGTCTGTTGACACAACATTTACTTCTGAGGCTAGAAGTTCTTCATTTTCATCTTGAATCGAAACCATGCGGGCCTTTTTGGATGTGGCCTTTACGGTTTTAGTGCTTGTTGTGCCTATCACACCATCGCCGGCATGAGAGTCCTTGTTTGATTTAGGAGGCGGAGGGATGGAGAATTTTGGTCTAGGAGCGTCAAGGATTTTATCCTAGAGCGTGCCAGACTGAGTATAGATCAAGTCTAGATATTGTGCATGAGCAATGACTTTCTCTTCAATGACAACTCCCCCCTTTGCCACATCTTCTGTAATAGCGGGTAACAGTGACTTAACCATTCAGCCAATAGCTGATCAGGAACATATATTTTTACCATTCTGCGACGACGCCGCCACTCATGAATATGATTGGATATGTGAGTGGCTGTCGTTTGTTTGAAATTGGTAACCAGCTCAGTTCCTATTTCGTACCTGATAGGTAATTGAAAATGGGTTAAAAAGGTTGTGGCTAGGGTACTGAAGTTATCAAATGAAGCTCTAAGTAGTTCGATATACCACTTTGCTGCCGGACCAGTTAACGTGCATTAAAAGAGGCGAAGTCGAATCGAATCATGATTGAGAGTGTTTGACAAACACCATAGATGAAAGGTCATCACATGATTCGATGGGTCTTCGCCTAGATTTCCATTGAATTTAGGAATATTCGATGAAAGTTTATGCGGGATCGTCGACCACCAAGGGGCGTAGGCAATTGGATCGTTTGTTAGTCGACTTAGATCTGGTAACTCTAGAGTTGCTACGAAGGGCAACTGTTGATTTAGGCCTGGTTGAGCATACCCAGGATAATATGGAATTGTTTGAGCAGTCGGTCTTTGCATACCAGCATAATGCATTTGATGTTGGTAACTTTGGTAAGGTTTATGGGCATAACCATTATGATATGGTTGATATGGCTGCCCGTTACTCGCAAAGACTTGTTGCTCATATCCTTGGTAAGCTTGCTGGAATTGCGGTTGTTGGTATTGCACCAGCCATGGTTGTGAAGCCATGGACTGTTGTCCAGCACTGACTGTTTGACCAATATTGGAGTTGGGGTTCCCCATTTGAACCTGTGCCATTCCACTAGTGGGTGATTGTGGTTGTGTCGGAGGTACAAGAGATTGTTGTATTGCTACCTGTGAAACTTGACGTTGGCATACAATTGGTGACGCTTGTACTTGCGATACAGCTACAATAGCTGGCGTAGTGGGAATGTTTGTCATAGGTGAACTTTGTTGTATTGAGCATACAACTCTTGGTTGTTGAGACAGGGCTGGTACCCAACCGCTAGTTGTGATTCCAGCAAAACCCAAATTTTGTTGCGAACTCACGCATGGTTGTCCTTCTAGGGAAGACAATGAAAGGGTATATGGCCCTCCATACAACGGTAATCCAGTGCTCAAAGGAATAATTTGCCTTTGGGGACCAGTTTGCCCAAATTGACCTTGTGATGGATCAATTTGTCGAGACTCAACGTAGGAGATTCCAGATATAATTTCGGATGAACAAACGGGAACAGTCCATACTATCGAAATAGCCCCAGGATGGACTCCATCCAGTGATTGAAAACTGGTTGGGACAGATGGCACATCGGCAAACATTGTCGAAATAGTAGAAGGGGCTTCAGCTGTTGCTGTGTCGAGTGACACAGTCCTTGATGTTGACGGTTGTTCAGACATGTTAAGTCTATCCAAAAGATTCCCCAATGATTCTTTAGGAACTTCCGAGGGTGGGTGAATATTTTCTGATGAAGAAGGATATAGGGCGATCCCAACTCCAAGTTGCGTTGGAGTGCTAGATGGAGGATCTTCCACAATCTCTTCTATGGCAATCAATCCAGGAGGAAGAGGAAGACCGTCAGGTCTGTAAAATATTTCTGGTGCCGAAGACGATGTAAGTCCTGCAGCAGCAGACAGTTGGGGAGAAACACCTTCTGAATCGGCTGTAGATGGAACCAGTTCAGGAATAGAAGTGTTAACCATCGCACTAGGATCATTTGTAATGTCCTATTGCTATTGTGGAATTTCTTCTGTAGAGGTAGGGATTCCAGAAATGTTCGGAGTAACCGGAGTCTTCGAGGATGTTGGAGTGCTTGCTCCAACCAACCTAGGGGACTTTGATCTGGTTAAATGAGTTCGCTTCGTCCGGAATAGCTTCGCTTTCGGAGTCAACAATGGTTGACTCGTAAGTCTTCGCGAACGACGGGGTTTTGATTGACTTTCTTCCACGATTGTGGATTACTTGATCAACTCAAAATAAAAGGGGAAAATGTTTTTCGATTTAAATCAATTTTAGATGTTTTGACACAACTTGTTTTTTCAATTTTAAAGAGTCGAGAAAAAACAAAAGATGACCCTAGTCGCCTTCAATTTTTATTGAGCTTGAAGTGACGAGCGCTCAGAGGACTTTTCCTGTTAAGGAGTCTGAAAAGGAGAAAAATGGACTTCTCTAGAGATCTAGGTAGAGAGGATTACCAAAACAATCGTAAAACTGCAGAATACTTTTTACGGTACGACAGTTAGTCTTCCCGAATGTTGTGTTCGGTGCATTACGACCGATAGGGCGGTAGACACGGCTTCCCAAGGATAAAGGATGCAGCCTATAGTGGTCTCCCAATATATATGCGACGGTACGTGGGAGCACAAATCCGTACTGGCACTTATTGTCTCAGAGCGGAGGAATCAC
The DNA here is from genome assembly GCA_000404065.3 of Pinus taeda. Lineage (NCBI taxonomy): Eukaryota > Viridiplantae > Streptophyta > Pinopsida > Pinales > Pinaceae > Pinus > Pinus taeda. Next base: position 8,226 of record APFE030608756.1, on the reverse strand, counting down.
CCAACCAGCACTGAAAGCAACAGTTACCAGGCTTTACAACGCCAGAATACGTCTCTAGCCTAGACCTCTAGATGTTGTGTTAAGTTCCAAAGCGTTGTTAGATTCATTGAGATTTATTTTAAGTTGATCTTGCTTAGCAGTTTTCCTTTCAGGTTCACCACGTGATGTATGTATAATTCCTAAATGCAGTCTAAGATGATAAATATATGTTTTATCTTCTTTCAGAAATGAAAATCCTAGCTACTAAGGGGAAGAAAGTCAAGCATCTTTTCTTCACAGAGCACAGAGCACACGCTAATATGCATAGTCATAAATCAAGCCAAGCATTCAAGATGCAAATGAACATGCATGTACTGGTTTTCAGTTCCCTTAATGTGTAAATGACACTAAGAAAACTATGTGAAAAATTGAAATACTTTTAAAGCGACTATACTCAACAAAATTCTTTTTCAAAACGAAGTGAAAACAAGAGAGACACTTTGCGATTTTGAAATGGAAATTGTTTTTCGACACTTTTAAAATAGTAAATCAAGTCTTAATGCATATAACGTATAATCAACTATCTAAAACAATGTGATTGCTTTCTAAAACTGAAAATGACAGCTACGACACTTTCAGATCTAGAGACGACAGTTTGACTATGTTATTTTTTGCAAAAGAGAACTAAAATGACGCACAATACATAAAAAACGTTTACCGTTCTTTGCACTAAGGCTGCGGAATAATGTTAGAGAAGGGGGTATTCACGGAAGCACACTGATTACAGATAGCAAAAACTCTTGAATAAGACTGAAAACAGTGAGAAAAATCCACAGTCGAAGGGTAAAATCAGTCCTCCCTGACCATTGCACCTGTTACACAGTGAACTCAGTATGCAGCACAGTTACTCCATTTGGGAAGTGCGATGCATATAGGCTACCTTGAAGGCAGGGTGCGATGGTTACAGTGCGAGACTCTAAATGAGACTCCACTCATAGTTTGCAGTTTAGTTCAGGTGTTTAAGTTGAATAAGTACAGATCAATGTATGTAAAAACACATGGGTGATTTAAGAGGTTACTAAAGCCACTACTTAGGGCAATTAGATCGCTTGCAGATCTATTGTTTAATTTATAAACAAAAACCTGGAGATTGACTGAAGCAGCATTGATGCAGTTCGAAGGCTAGCTGGCTTGACTTCTGGCTCCGTCTGTATGTTTATAAAAGAAACAAGGATATATAGGTTAACAAGTAATCTAGTCGCTCCCCAGCGGAGTCGCCATTTTGTTATACGGGAATAGTATCCACACGGATGCTGCTATTCCCACTAAGATGTGTGGCTATCTTAGAAACAAACAATCAAAGTCTACTATTGATTCCTTTTATGAAAATAGATGAAAGGAGAACCAAGAGGGCCAACCTGAGTCTTGCGCTCGATTCCCTCTCCTTCTTGATAGAGTTTTGCTACTTGCTCTTTGTCTGCTCAGCTTCAAAAGGGACCTGTAGAATCACAACAACATACTACTATGCAAGAAACAAGGATCTAAATTCACAAATAATGTAGGATCAGATGTACATTAACCATATACAAGCACATATAAACAAATACACCAGGATATGGAAGGAAACAAGAATAGATCTATTCAGATAAAAGTAGCAAGAGGATTACAACCATGAGCAGCTTTGACCCAGCATCATCCTCCAGCTAAGGAGCCCTTCTTTCACCTCAAGCAAAGCAAAATAACCCAACACTGTGAATGTACACAAGAATACTGACAACACTTCTCTATAGATTACAAAATTCCAGCCTCCGGATCTCTGTGATGAGGGATCCACATATAGATGATTACAGAGAGGTGATTCATATTTTGGGATCTTGATTAGTGTCTTCACTCTGATAGTTCTTGCTTCCACTTGTAGAATGAAGATCTCTTACTCATCCCTGGTCGAAAATGGAGTGGCAAGTGACAGAGGGGAAGCTTCTAGAAGATTCCATAATCTTCCACCTTGCATTTTGGTCCCTACCATTTGTCCATTCCTAACCATCACACCCTACAGAGGAGCAAAATAGTATGCATCACACCTTGTACATTGGGAAGGTGATATGCATCGCACCCCCTGCATGGAGCTTTCAGTGTGGTCCATTTTTGACCATTTATGAGCATTTAGTGGAGAACTTCTGGGAGATGATGTAATCAGTTGACCTTGTTCCTTTAGGCAATGAAGCAACCCTTTTACGGACTTAAGAGCCCTCAGTTTATGGACATTTCTAATTGGGGTTGAAGTGCCCAAAAATGTATATAACAATATGACCCTAAACATTTCATAAGCTTTAGAAGAGTCAAACACAGGCTTTCAGGATATCTGCACCAGCCAATCCCTCACATTGAACAATATGCTAATCGACAAGAATGGGTAGAGGGCACACTAGATGAAGAGCTTGCTGAAGAAGAAAGATTAGAAAAAGAAATGAAAGAATATTAGAAAAGAATTGACCTAGATTATTTTGCACAGGTCCCCTTCACACAGCCTCAACATATTGGAGCAAGCACATCAACTGCTACATCTTCACAATAGTTGGCTAAAGAAACCATTCCACCTGCAGGGAAACACAAGGAAATTGAGCATTCAGAACAATAGAGTACAATGGCATAGCAGCCATCCACAAATCAGGAAAAGGGTCAAGAACAAGGCCCTTCAACCCAAATAAAGGTAGTTGAAGTCCCTGTACTGCAAACCCCTCACAATGAAGAAAGGGCTAAAAAGAGGGACAGACCTGAAGACACACCCACAAGGACATATACAGATTACCAAGGGGAAAAGAGACAGAGGCTAAACCCCTATTCCGAGCAGGAATTTACTGAAGAGACCATAGGCAATATCAGGGCTGAGGGAACTTCTGAACAACAGATCCCTCCTATTTTGGAAACATCAGCCAGCTCCTTTCAGCAGGAGCAAGAGAGACAGCCAGGTGTGGAGGTTTCATCCTCCAAGCACCAAACCAAGCAGGGCTCAGATATCAAAAGAGCATTCACTGAAATTAAAGCTAGAAACGAACCAGTGAGGTTTCAGCTTTACAATCAATTGTTAAGAATGGATCCTACAAACCAACAAAGTCTAATGGTAGCCTATGACATGCAAGCAAGGAAGATGACTCTTAGTCACTTCAGAGCCATTGTACAACAACAATAATCAGTTGTAGGTTATATCAGAACCAATTTTGAAGTTCTTGCCAAAGACATCCATCCAATAGACCAGATTGAGTTGCATAAATAGGCTGGAGAAATGGTATACTCCACCTTAGCAAATAAAGCTCTAATGGCCCATAGATTACAAAATTCATTGTATAACACTTCTGCCAACTAGAGCTGGAGCAAGCCTCCTCACTGGCCAAGGATAATAGGATAAAATCCTTGGAAGAAATCATTATAGAGTTGGGACATGATCCCAAGGATCCCAAAGGTGCATAGGCGTTGATAAGGAAAAAGGAGGAGGACTTAGCAGCTCTGAGAAGATAATTGAAGCTGCCAGCTACCATACATCCTCAAACTACAGAGGTGGCACAACAAAAGGAAGAAGAGGATGTGGTCAGCTTACTCATGAGGATGAACCAAAGATTGTTGGACACAAAAAAAGCATTGGAAGAGGCTCTACAAGGGAAATAGCCAGAGGTGGCCTCTCGGCCATCCCAAACAGCTCCATTCATCTCAGCTCCTCCTCTAGTAGTCACTACAGCAGCGCCTCCCCTGGATCTGGCTTCAACTATAGGTGCCTCAACTTCAAAAGTAGCTACAACAAGTGCACTAAAGGATACTAGTTTAAGCATGGAGGAAATGATGTAAGAGATAAGGGCCTTGGAGACCCAGATGGCAGAACTCAAGGAGACCAAGGAAAAACTAGACAAAATTGAGGTTAGTTATGACAAATCAAAGATGACCATTGCAGAGAAGACCAAGGAAGTAAAGGCCCTAGAGAACAAAATACAGGCCTTGGAGAAGGACCTCGTTCTCCACAGAACCCTAACAGAAATAAAAACTATTTTGTGGGACAAAATCAGACAAGCTATTACTGATCAATGGATAACAATACAAACCATTTTTTATCAGATAGAGTTGATAGGATTGGCTCAGTATAAAAATCAAAAGGCTAGAGTATTATTGGCCAATAAACCTGAGCAAGTGAATCAAATGATTCACTTCTTGAACACTCATACCAGTGAACAGCTAGCATCTTTGGACATTCACAAGAGGACAGAGACTATTTTTAGAGTCAAGAAGGTACTAACTATGAGAAATTTTGTTCAAACAGTGGAAAGGAAATGCCAGGAAATGCAGGCAGATATAGAAGCCTTCAAACATAAATTTTCAATGTTACAATGCAAAGGTTTGCCTAGCTTGGTTACTAGCAGTGGGAATCTGTTAAACCAAGAACAGTATGCTCATAGGCTAAATACCTATGTGACAAATCAGATTACAGCATCATCAAGCAGCACATAAGAGACAGTCCCTCCCACACGGAAAAGTTTGTATGATAAACTGGAAGGTTTGTTCTTCATTGAGCATGAGGTGGCACATATTTTTGATTTCCAGCAAACTATTATAGGTACACTGAAGCTGATGAGGCACTAATCAAAATGAGAAAGCATCAATTACCAACAGATCAGTGGTGGCAGAGTATGCTGAAGATTTTACCAAAATAAATGCAGTTCTCCTTTTTTGTAGATTAATAGCATTACAAATTAAAAGGTGATACCTAAAAAAATCAAATCAGCTAAGAAAGAAGATTCACGCCAAAGGATAAAACAGGGTCAGACACAGGTGGCAAAAGACAGTACAACAAGAAAGCACATCAAGGAAGCGGTCATCAATCGACTATCAGAGTCAAAAGGTCAACTAGAAGAACGACACCTACAATAGCCAATACAACCTATTTATTTCCTCAGTTATTACTGCGCTGTTTTTTCCACATTAGTTATTGCTTCTGCCAGAGTAGATGGATAAATTTATGTCCAGATATTTCCTTAAAGGATATTTTGTAAACTTCTATAAAGACTTGCAAAATGGATGTATTTTTGTTGGCTGATGAATATCATTCTGGACCTGCTCTATAAATTTTGAGAACTCTTCTAAAATAAAATTGTTGGACGATGTGTTGGTGAATTTTCTGGTTGTGGATTGAATGGCTAAAGGATGTGTTGCAAAATTCTTGTGTTGATGCATGGATCAATAAGTTTCCTTAACTCTTGATTTACTGTATTTGTAATTTACTTGTCATTTCAATACCATGTTCTAAGTGACAGGAAAAAAGGATAACCCAGTATTTACTGTCTGTACTCTGTGTTCAGTTCCTGTAGTTTTCTATGATTTCCACAGGACCATCATAGGCAAGAATTCTTAAGTGCTCTTGCCTCATTGGTTCTTACATATTAAACATCAGCAAGGAATTCTTTATTGCTCCCTATTAATGTTTACACAATTTCCCTCTATTAACATAATGAAAGATTCTTGATTTCCTTTCATTCCCTAACTCCATTCCATCCTACTTTCAGATTGAAATATCGTTCTATGTTCAACCATCCTGCTTTGCGATCTTCCATTGCCAAAGAACTGCAACCAGAAGTTTACTACATTAGACTCCATCAACCCAATGGTATGAACTTCTCTCAACTTACTGCCTTGTTCTACTGAATGTCATCTTCCAAACACCAAACAAAACTTGTGTCTCATAAATAGCCTAATATACAAAGAAACAAATCTAAATCACAAATAGAGAGACCTCTCTGGTTGCAGATTGGCTACGATCTGTAACTGAAAGATTGGTTAGTGGTTAGCTTGGTCATATTCCCTCCTGGAGCCAGGGAACAACCTAAGTGATAACATTATTGGTGGCTCCACTGGGGAATATGAATCAAGAAGAGGTTAGTTTCACTGCTTTAAACATAGTCCAGCAAAAATACCAAAACAGATTTAGAAGCTGGTGTTGGGTTGTGTTATATTCTTTCCACGACTAACCTACGTAGTGAACTGGGGGTTTAGAGGGAGGGCAGAGCCCCCCCTTCACCACGCCGATTGCGCAGCATTGGATACTTCGGCATGTATAAATATGTATTGTAACATTGAAAGGAATATAATGAAAAATCAAGCTGGTAGTCTTGGTTTTGAGATCTAGTGGGAAATCTCTGTGTATATGTGTTTTATGTGTTATGCTCTCGCATTTTTATTTTTCCTGTGATTTAGAATTCGTATGCAGGTAATTTCTGTACGGGATTAAAACCTACATTTTGTATCAGAGCTGTTTTGGCTTCAAGGGGACGCCTTTGTTGCTGAGGGGTTTCGCTCGGGCCTGTGGTTGACCCTGTTCAGTGGGAGATCTGCGAGATCGATTCTGGTGGTGAAAGAAGATGGCGAGCAGCGGAAAGATAGAGATTGAGAAGTTCAATGGTCAGAGTTTTGAGTTGTGGAAACTCAAGATGGAGGATCTGTTGGCGGATAAAGATCAGTGGATGCGGTAGATCCGGGTACTAAACCAACGGGAGTGACCGATGAAGAATGGAAGAAGTTGGATCAGAAGGAAAAGAGCACAATACGATTGTGTTTCTCAGATTCAGTATTGCTAAATGTATCAGGGGAAGCTACGCTGAAGGCTTTGTGGGACAAATTAGGGACTTTGTACCAATCTAAGTCTTTGGTGAATAAACTGTTCCTGCGGAAAAAGATATATAACCTGAGGATGAGAGATGGAGACTCGGTGATAGAGCATTTGAATGCGTTTAATATTGTGGTAACTCAGTTATCATCTGTTGATATTAAAATTTCAGATGAAGATAAGTGCGTCAGTTTGTTGTGTTCTCTACCAGATTCGTGGGATAGTCTAGTTATTGCAATAGGTAGCAATGCAACTGCTTTGCAGTTTGATGAAATAGTCTCAGCCTTGCTGACGGAGGAGATGAGATGGAAAAATATGGACAACCAGGAATGGTGATGCCTTGTCTGTACGAGGACGGTCCCGGAACAGAAACAAAAATAAGTCATCGAGTGGGAGATCTAAATCTAGAGGGAGATCTAAATCTCCAGGAAAACCTACAAAGGTGGTTTGCTGGAAATGTGGAAAGGAAGGGCACTTTAGAAGGGAGTGTAAATCTAAAGCTCCTGATAAGGAAAGGGATCTGATGATGCTCCTTCTGCAGAGGCGAAAACCACCTCAGATGAAGGTGGGGATGTGTACTTGGCTTCTTCAAGTACACATGTAGATCATGAGGCATGGTTGATTGACTCAGGTGCATCCTTTCACTTACTCCCCATAGAGAGTGGTTCTCCGAGTATGAGAAATACGATAGTGGTGATGTCTTCTTAGGGGATGATAGGAAGGCTAGAATCGTTGGTCATGGAAAAGTAAAGTTGAAGTTGCAAGGTGGAAGGGTTATAACACTTCCGGGTGTTTTGCATATTCCTGCATTGGCCAGAAATCTGATTTCTGTAAGCAAGTTGGATGATGCTGGTGTAAAGACAGTGTTCGAGAAGGATACCTGCAAGATGGTTCGAGGAGCACTGGTATTGATGCGGGGAGTTCGGATTGGAACTCTGTACAAGCTGCAAGGTAGCACTGTTGTTGACGGGTGCAATAGTTCTATGGTTTCTGAAAATGGAGCAGAAAATCTAGTGGTCTCTGGAGAGAAGACCATGTTGTGGCATCAAAGGCTTGGACATATTGGAGAGAAGGGCCTTCGAATACTTCATGGTAAAGGTATGGTAGATGGTATGAGTAATAGCTCTCTGGATTTTGATTTCTGTGAAAATTGTGTATATGGGAAGCAGAATCAGGTGAGTTTCCCCTCTGGTGGTAAGAGGACGAAACAATTATTAGAGCTTGTGCACAGTGATGTGTTTGGACCTGTGAAAGTTCCATCACTGGGTAAGTCTGTGTACTATGTATCATTTATAGATGACTTCTCAAGGAATACATGGATATATTTCCTTAAGAAGAAATCTGAAGTCTTTGACAGGTTTAAAGAATCTAAGGCTCTGGTGGAAAATCAGACAGAGAAGAAGATAAAGGTGCTGAGGACAGATAATGGTGGAGAATTCCGCAGCAAGGAATTTGAAGCATTTTGTAAGAAGTGTGGTATAGCACGACAGAAGACTACTCCATATACACCTCAGCAAAATGGAGTCGCAAAAAGAATGAAGAAGACGTTGATGGAAAGGGCAAGAAGCATGCTCAGTGGTGTCAGGTTAGGACAAGAATTCTGG